>MU184713.1:76094-114705 GCA_016904865.1 Pissodes strobi
TTATGCCTTATTTCTGGTCATCGAGATTTCTGGTAAACCTTATTATGGCCAGCTTTCCTAGAAATTCGATCAGTGTTGAATAACTTTATTCTTTGGGTCCAAAGGTCGCCTGCCAGTATCATGATCATGCTAGTTTTCGTGCGGGGAAGGAGGCATACCGTTGACGTGCCGCCGCGGAGAGGGAATCTTCTTATCGTTAGTTAATATTCGGTGCAATAGGCATAGGCAATTGCGGTATTTATCAAACATTTTTTGGTTGTTCACTTGGATTTACTTTTTATGCAACATAGTATCAATTTCATGTCTAGTAATTTCGTAGTTTGAAAATATTGACGTTTAAATCAAACCGAGCTACCTAACTGCTATATTATGAGCATTATAAGATCCTTTACACAAATAGTGCACTATATAAAAATCGGCCTTTCCCATTGGTCGATCCGCATGGCCCTCCGCTCGCTACGGGGGCTCAAGAAAAGGAAACTAACCAGGTGCTAACCCAAGACATACCCAAAATCAGGAAAAAAGCTGTTTAGAAACATAATCTCTAAAAAATAATAAAAAAGGCAACGGAGTTCGAACCCGCGTTTTCCAGGTGAGACCCAACGATCTAAACCTCTACACCATAAGAGCTCTTGATAGAAATCGATTGCATCACGCAGACATATCGTAATACGAGATGGATCGACCAATAGGAGAGGTCGATTTTTGCATAGTGCACTATTTGTGTAAAGGATCTTTAAATGCATAATATGATAGATAGTTGGTTTTGTTTAGTTTGACGTCATAGTTAGGCATATGGTGCGAGAAAATATTAGTGGTTGATATATTGTATAACATCGAGGACATATAATTTTATTATGGCTAAGAAGAGGAGAGATAAAGATAAGAGAGCGAGCGAGCTACGAATTTACTTGCACTGAAGATTGAATATGTTACTTTTACGTCATGGACCTAAATAAAGGTGTGGCTAATTTTAGCGCAGGAACCATCTCTGTTGCCAATTATTTCACTTTTCGTATGGCCCTCCGCTCGCTTCGCTCGCTACGGGGGCTCAAGAAAAGGAAACTAACCAGGTGCTAACCCAAACTAACCCAAGACATACCCAAAATCAAGACAAAAACTGTTTAGAAACAAAAATTGAAAAAAAAAAAATAAAAACAGCAGCGGGGTTTGAACCCGGGCCGTCTGCGTCCGGGTGAGGACTAACCATCTAATAGTGTTGTATAGTTCACGACCGAACTAGTTCAAAAGATTGAATCCCGTGTGTGAACTAAACGTTTCAATCAGCTGATTCGAAATGATTCGATCAGTTGAACTAAACCGAAGAGTGATAATGAGAACGAATGCACGAAGTAGCCCTAGATCATATATACTAATATGGGATCTAGGGAAATAGCCAAGGCTTTTCGCATCGACCGACAGAAATAAAAACCCGACCCATTCAGCTATTTTGTGTTGTTTTGTTTATTTTTAGATATTAATATTTCGATTTTTATTAAAGAATAGTTTTTATGAAAAACAGTTGTTTTTTTCAAATTACGATTTGCGTTAGAAATATTTTTTAAAGAAAATCCACTTTAATTTGTGTTTGACTGTTTTGTTTTTCTATTTTAAATACGATATATGAATATTTTTAATTTTTTTTTGGTCAATATTTTACTTTATAACAACCATCAAATTTTTATTTATAGGTACGAACCTATTTGTGTCAAGATTGCTTCACTTTCTTTAAATCTCGTGCAATTTAACATCTACATTTACTTCGTTTAGATTTAGCAGGTCAAAATTCACGTAATGAGCTAGAAATTATATTTGCTTTTTAACATAGAGGAATATAAAAGTAAAGAGAATTTCCATTCCCTCGTAAAATATTGGCACACCGTTTAATGACAATTGACAATAATGACGTATGATGTTTACTTACACGACACTAAGGGCGGCTTACTGAACTAATGCTAATAATCTATGTTGACAAAACATGTTCCTGTTTTATCGACAGAAGAAAGGCGGCGGGCTATTCAAATGTTATTTTTATTTTTGTCGTATTCCATATAACTAGACGGTTTATGAATTTATCTGCAACAAACTATTACAGCGTTTTTCTTAGTCGAGATTAATTAACTCGAATGGAACCAAAAATAAAATTTAACAGATTTTAAATATTTCAAGAATAAAATTCACAAAAGAAAATAGCTGCTTACCAACGGCTGCTACTCGCACCACCAATACCTCCATCTACCATCGCTCCAGAACAATTTTAAATTAAAATAATAAATGGATTAAACTGGCTTTCTTTAGTCAACAACCGTCAAACCGCCATTTGTGAATTCTCGACAGCATACTTTTAGCACAGCTTACTAGATAATTTATAGTAGGCTGTGTTTTCAGTTCCACTGACGCTAGCGCCTCCATACGCGGCTGGAATTGCGCAGTGCGTCAAAACTCAATGCCAATTTTCCCATAAGAATAAAACACTCTCTTTATTTTTATATTCCTCTATGCTTTTTAACGTTCATCGTTGATGAGTGAACTAAATGACCTAAACGAACTAGTCTTTTGAAGCAATCATTTTACTGAACGAGATTGAAAGATGGAAATCAGTAAGGTGAACTAAATTTCCCAACTCTACCATCTAATCCTCTCCGCCACGAGAGCTCAAAAGGGTCTGTAGACCCGATATAATTTTCGATACCGACTCTAGCGCCATCTAGTGCAGATGGCGTTGACTCAAGCGATTGCATTCGCGCTATGTCTTCGTGATGCAATCGATTTGCAGTATAAGGCGTGGTGGTCCAGAGGACTAGATGGCTAGGTCTGAACTCGGCAGCGGCAGTTGTCGGCGCCGGCGGATCGGGTTCAAATTCCGTTGTTTTCTTTTTATTTTTTTTAAGGTTAAGTTTCTAAACAGTTTTTTTTCTTGATTTTGGTTATGTCTTGGGTTAGCACCTGGTTAGATTCCCTTTCTTGAGCCCCCGTAGCGAGCGCAGCGAGCGGAGGGCCATGCGAAAAGTGATATTACTTATTGTAATACGTGCCCGTACTTTGGATGCACTTTTTCTAAAATATGTTGCTTTATTTAACTAAAAACCAGGATATATTTAACAAAAGCCGTATTATAGTGGATATACAGCAGCTTGCATTGGTTTCCGCGAATACATTCACAAAGAATCCCCCTTCTTTGTGAATATATTCCACGCAAGGCTACCTATGTAGTATAGGTGGCCTTTGGTACCGAAAATTTGGTCGAGTCGCTAGACTCTTGTCGAGAGCTCTTGCGACAAACCATATACATATTTCTTTTATACGTATATGCGACAAACCGACTGCATCGCGAAGACATGGCGGCGTATTTCATAATTGACAGCATCGCCGGTTCCAGCGCTAAAATTAAGGAGAGGCTAGCTCCCAAGATGCATTCCATTTCTTATTGGTCGAAACAATTGGACGTTATTATGGTTGTAATATGCACAAGAAGAAGGGGGATTCTTTGTGGTAATATGTTTTGAATGGTGGGTAATGGAATATATTCTTGAAAATACGTTGCAAGCTGCTGTATATCCACTATAATACGGCTCTTGCCCTCTGCTCGCTACGGGGGCTCAACAAACAGGAACTAACCAAAACTAACCCAAGCCAAGTCCAAAATCAGTAAAAAAAAACGCAGTATAACAATCCAATCTAACATCTTTTCCAACAACGATTCACAGAAATGATTATTTACAGGTAGTATTTGTACTTAAATCCGATCGGGGAGCAGCAGTAAGATGCAAGTCAATCATTGCAAAGTCAACTGACGTACTCCAAGCCCCGCCCAATTGTTTCGACCAATTGTAAACGGAATGCATCTTGGTAACTAGCCGCTAATTAAAATTAGCTGCTTTTCTAAATAATGTCAATCGGCATTCGGCAATGGCAATGTCTTTGACAATGTAATACATAAGGATATTTCCTCGAGCTTACCACAGCGGTGTGGTTAGTTAAGTTCATGACGTCATGGTTTACTTTGTGGTTCGGGTGGTGACGTAGTAGTAACTATTTCAATACAAGGAAATTCCGCAGCTCGCTCTCTTTATTTTTCCTTCTCTTCGTCTCTCACAACACAGGTTTTTCATATTTCATAGTCTGTTTTTACATTTTTGTCTTACATTTTCTATGCTAATTATTTGCTTTAATATGAGTAAGAGAAGTAATTGAAGTGTGGCATTGTACAGAATGAAATAAACACCGATAATAATCAAGCATCAAGCACTAAATTCTCTAGAGTATAAGGTTGTATCGAGGGTTGTTTAATTACATTTCTTGAGTCATCCTCGAATTAGTTTCTTTGTATATTTAAAAAACCATTTATATCATGCGGACTTTACAGTTCACACTCCTTTTCGAATAGAGGCATTTATATGTTTAATTAAAAATTGATCGTAAAAATGGAATTTCACAAAAAAGAGGTTATATCAATAATTAGTTTGATTTTAAACGCATAATTATGTCAAGTGGTGCTTTTATTGCGAATTCTTCGTTATTAATTAGCACGGAGTACGTACCTATTCCATTTTGTTAATAATAAATTTTCTAAAGAAAATAGTTAATACCTACTATTTAGCATTTAGCAGTTTCTCCTTTTAAATTCATAATGTCCAACAGAGTATAACCCGAGATCCCGAGAATAACAACCGCAGAGAAGCGACAAAAGCCGTCGGCACCTTTGAAGTTGAAGAGCTAAGTTCGATTTGTCATTTGTGACAGATGACCGGTTTAATACACTGAGAGAAATGTTATGAAGGGAAAAGAAATACTATACACCGATAAAACATGTAATTAATTACATGCTTATTATTTACCTTATTAGAAATGTATTATGAATAGTGGTTATCTTCTAGGATTTAACGGTTTAACTCAGAGTTTACTGATGTGTCGCGTTCTAACTATTTTGAAGTGAATACTTCTTTGGTTTCATGAGAATGATTTTTCAAGGTCGCATCACGACATGGTTTATGTTTTCGTCTCGCGTTACGAAATTATCGTATCGTTGATTGGACGAATAACCCAAACTAATCAAATCTATTAATATGTTTATAGCGTATAGGAACCGGCTTAAATAAGTAAAATAAGTTGAGACTAAATGAAACTAACCGAAAGTTGAATCGACGACTAACCCAAACTAACCAAATCTATTAAAATTGATTATAACGTATCGGAACCGGTTCATATGACTGAAATAAGTTGAGAATAAGTGAAACTATCCGAAAGTTGAATCGACGACTAGCCCAAATTAACCAAACCTATTAAAATGGATTATAACGCATCGGAACCGGTTCAAATGACTAAAATAAGTTGAGACTAAGTGAAACTAACCGAAAGTTGAATCGACGACTAACCCAAAGTAACCAAACCTATTAAAATAGATTATAACGTATCGGAACCGCTTCAAATGACCATAAGCACACAACTGAAGTGAAACTTCTGAAAGAGATAATGGGAATTCAGTTTTTACCTCCTTTTAAGCGTTTCTTCTCAACTTTTGCCCTCGGTTTCGATCCCGTTTTTATTTATTTTTTTTGCTTTTTTTTGTTTTTTTTTTAACTTTTTTTCGCAGAAAACCGCGTTTCTCTTTTTTTTATTATTTTTTTAATTTGTTTTATATTTTTATTAACTGTCCGAACAGTTTTTTTTTATTATTTATTTTCTTATATGGTTTTATATTACTTTTATTAACTTTCCGAGCCATATTTTACGGTTTTTTATTATTATTTTTTGTTTTTCCTTTTATAATACTTTTATTAACTTTACAAACATTTTTGTACGTTTTTTCCCATCTTCAAAAAAAAACATAACGAATTTCTTTCTCTTCCCGTTTTTGCCATCTCCGACCTCGTAGCTGACCTCCTTCGCTTTTTTTGCCGCAAACCGCGTTTCTCCAACTTTTTTTAAATATTATTATTTTTTTCTTATTTCGTTTTATAATACTTGTTTTTTGACTTCCCGAACAATTTTTTACGTTCTTCTCAATTTTTTCCACTTATTGTTCGAAAATTTTTGGGTATCCGGGGAGGTGGGGGTATAATTCTCACCCCCCACTGATAACTCCGTGACACGGGGTCATCGCTTGTCAGATTTTCGGTTCGAGGCTCCGTTGCAGAGAAATCGGCAAAAAACCTTTTTTAACCCAAAATCCCCCTTAAATTAGATCTTCGATCCCCCCCATGAGACCTACCATAAAAAATCGAATCCGTAATCCTTCTCGTTCTTCCGAAATTAATAATTTTAGTTTTTTCTTCTCCCCCCTCTCCTGGCCGAACGAGCGGTGGGTACGAGGTCCAGTTTTCGTTCAGGATCCTCTACCTATACTGGAACATGCTTAATTAAAGGGGCGTTTCACTTTGATAAGCGTTTCATTTTTTCTGACTTTGACCTCGCTATAGAAGTCACTTCAGTTATAATTAACACACAAACAAACCACATGAAACTGGCGTTCACGCAAAAATGTTGTGGTCAAACAAATCTCGGACTAAACTAAACTGACAAGCACGTGGAGATGACAGTTGGCCGGTTTACCTCCCACTCCAAAATTTTGGGCGGGATTTATGTTGTCGCTTCTCTGCGGTTGTTATTCTCGGGTATAACAAACCAACATACTCTGATCTGATGTCAAACTACTTAACCACTATAAATAGATATAGTCAAAAGCGATCTTATCGTGCGGGTCCAAAGGTCACAATTTTCAGTAAAAACTTCATTCGTGGTAGATTTTGCGTCTAAAATCTGTCAAAGGAATGACATTTAATGAAAAATGTGACCTTTGGACCCGCACGATAAGACCGCTTCTGACTATAGTTATAAGTTAATTGGTTTGGTTTAGTTTGACGTCATGGTTTGACAGATGGTGCGAGGAAATATGAGTGGTTAAGTGTGGTATATTGTGGTAACCTCGAGGAAATATCATTTTTTTTTCGCTTGTTTTGACTTCTGCTCCTTTCGGGCAATTTGTCAGCGCATTTGATTGTGTCCTGACTTTTGTCTGGCTCTAGGCCATAGTCCGAAACACTGTTTCGTTTTGCTTTCGAGTTTTTATAGTGCTGTGTTCTTTTTTCGTGCAGGTCTGTGGTGTGCTTCGGTCGGCTTCTTCTTTCCGACTGCTGATGAGTTGTTGGTTAATGTTAGTAAAAGATAAAAGACGTCACAACACAGGTTTGAAACAGTCGCGGATGCTGTGACTTTATCGCTACATTCCATTCGTGCGCGCGCACCTGCGCGTCATGTCTTCGTGATGCAACCAATCGTTTGTATGTGCCCTGGTGGTCTAGGGGTTTGCACGACTAGCCTTGACTTCGGCGACTCGAGTTCAAACCCCATCGCTGTTTAAAATTTTTTTTTTAAGGTTATATTTCTAAACTGTTTTTTTCTTGTTTTTGGGTATGTCTTGGGTTAGATTGGGTTAGCACCTGGTTAGTTTCCTTTTCTTGAGCCCCCGTAGCGAGCGGTAGCGAGCGGAGGGCCATTCGAAAAGTGAAATATGGCATGGAATGTAGCGATACTGTCACAGCATCCGCGAGTGTTTGAAACAACACATTGGGCTGGGATTCTGAGAGGAAAAAAGCCTGTTTTAGAATTGGGCAGTATAAAGATTGTTAATTTTTTTTTACTCTAATCGACAGTAAACAAAAATGAGCTAGGAGTTGGTTTAATGTTTGTATGCGTTAAAAGTTATAAATTGATCTTATTATGTTTCAAAAACTTGATCAGAAGTTTGAATATGTTGTTGTTTAGGTTGCCAAGTATAGTGGTCATAGAGAGAGGTTTTGGGATATTTTCATGCGAGCATAGAAATAGGACTCCTATTTCTATGCTTGCGAGAGTATGTTGTACATGTCTAGTCCAGGTATATCATCATTGTCAAAGGCCAATGTCCATACGTCTAGGGATAGGGCTATATTTTCGATGCGAAACCGTGCATGCGCAATGGTAAAACTCGAATAATGGATATTAATATGGCCTTGCATAGCCCTGAGCTCGCTTCGCTCGCTACGGGACCGAAATCAACAAGAACTAACCCAAGGCTAACTCAAAATTAGGAAAAAAAAAGTAAATTAATAAAAAAACAAACATAACCTTAAAAAAAGGTAAATAAAACATCTGTCGCTACCGATGGGAATTGGATTCGCAGCGCAGAAATGACAGGCAAAACCTTTACTTATTACACCAACGAGGCGTTGAAGGAATTTCGCTAGAACGTAAAGACATGGATAATTCTTATTTCCGATACATTCGGCCATACTACGCATGCACGGTTTCGCATAAAATTTACCCCTATCCCTAGACGCAGGTCTGGTTGTCAATGTCAAACGTCAAACGTTAGGTTTAGGTAGACAGTAGACAGGTACGCACGCTGCGCTTGGGTTTTCGGTTAATTTTATTTATTTATTCCAGGATTCCTAAAAGAATATTTAGTTTAATTAAGATTTATAACGTGCTAGAGTTTCAATTTTGATAGCATGGATGCACCGGGGGTGTGTCAAATAAAAGCGCAGTAAGTACAAAAAGCTTTATCAACGTACAAAATGCTAAACTCTTCCATCTTTTAGATATGTTTTGCCGGAAAGAGAACGCCGGCTAAATTTGGATCACGTCTCTGATGAAGATAGGGCTGCTTTAGAAGCAGCGGAAGCGAGTAAACTTGAAGCAGAAGAACCGCCTCTTGAGGCTGTTGAGGACGATTCTCAGAATAATGAAGATGGCGAAGCAGGTGAAGCTGATGGTGAGCCACAATCTAAAAAACAACGCGTTGGGGCTCAGCACAAGAGAAAACTGAAAGGTCAAAATAAAAAACGGGGGCGCGTATTTGTCCAAGACAAAGATATTCTTTGTGATTACCTGGTGCGTGTTGAAGAAGGCGAAGAGATACCTACATGTCCACGAAAGATATGTTATAGCGCCCATGACATTGACGAGTATCTAAAGAACAAACCTGCAGATATAGGGCTTATCTGCTATAATTTTGCTCAGTCAGGTAAGTGCTCTAGAGGTCTCTCATGCAGATTTGGAAAGGCACATACCACAGCAACTGGCAGAAATGTTGTGGATCAGAAAAAGTATGATGAATATGTTAGTAAAGGTCCTTATATTAGAAATCATCTAGACAAGGAAGTGCAGTGGGCTTTGCGGAAAAGGAATTATGACTTTAACTTGGCAGAAAAATTGATTGATTCTTATGATAAGAAAACAAAACAGATGACCCCAGATGAGGTAAGAAATTTACAATATTTTTGGTAAAATTGAAGTTTTTTATATGAATAAAGTTTTGTGTTATATTATTTGAGATGTTTTTCATTGTGTAATGCCACATGTGTATAATTGTTATAGTTATGTTTCTAAAGCTGGATTTATAGATTTACATAACATAAACATATCATAGCATAAGTACATAAGCAATAAATGGTCAGTTTATAAATGGGCTTGTGTTATGTTGTGCCTGAGCGCTAAAGCAAAAATACTAACCTTATAAATTTCATAATTTTGTTTTAAATTTTTTAAAGAAGTATATTATAGAGTCTTATGTATATTAATTTATAAATCCTTGCCATTCTCAAAAAGAACAAGCATTGAAAAAGCCAAAACACCAAGTTTTATTGAACATCGCATATGTCATGCTCTCCAAAGGTAAATGCAATTAAAATCCTGTGTTCATTGGTCGATCATAAGCACATAGCATAAGAAGTTAAAAGTTGGTGCACTTCTTATGTCAAGCTTATGTTATGTCGATCTGTAAATTGCCTGACTTAAATTTGAATGTTTAACTTCTTATGTTATGTCAATCTATAAATCCAGCTTAATCCATCCTAATTGAATTTTTCTGGATGCCTTATATGCCGAGAACAATTATCTATTTATTTTAGAGTTTAGTAATTTTGACTTTTCATATTCGGTTACATAGATAGAAGAGATTATTATTTTATTTGGTTTGCATCAATTTTAAGCATTACAAAATTTAATTTTTCGCACAACTAAAGTGCCTAAATCTCTTAAAGTGGCAATCGTTAAACCCATTCACAAGTCCGGGGACAAGACTGAAATAGGCAACTACCGCCCTATTAGTATTATCAATACATTTTCTAAGATATTTGAAAAATGTTTGAAGGATCGTCTGGTGGAATTTTTTAACCAAAATAATATTTTATCTGAACGTCAGTTTGGATTTAGGAGCAGTCTTAGTACAACGGATGCGGTTTGTGAATTTTGTGAACAAGTCACTAATAATCTGGACAACGGTAAAAAGTGTCTAGCTGTTTTTTTTGGATCTGGCGAAGGCATTCGACACGGTGCCACATGATCTGCTTCTTAGGGTGTTGGAATCTTATGGAGTAAGAGGTACCGTGCTGGATGTCTTCGGTGACTATTTGAATGACAGAACACAGTCTGTTAAGGTTGGACATACAGTGAGCGACCCTCTTAAGATTAAGTTTGGCATTCCGCAGGGTACTGTGCTGGGGCCAATTCTGTTTATTGCATATATCAATTCTTTGACTAACATTTCAATTCAGAATGGTTCAGTAGTGTCATATGCTGATGACACAGCTGTTATTTTTTTTGGAGAAACATGGGATTTGGTGAGAAACTATGCAATTAATGGCATAAGTAAAATAAAACACTGGTTGGATTCTTTTAAACTCATCACTAAATGTCTCAAAAACCAACTACATTGCTTTTTCACTCACAGCTGTAAACCGTCCAGAGTATGGCAATTTATACATAGATGGCTTTGATGGTCCTTTAGCTCAAGTTGACAACACAAAATATTTAGGAATTGTAATTGACAAACATCTCAAATGGGATTAGCACGTCCTTAGATTAACAAAAAATATCAGAAAGTTAATATATAAATTTTATACAATTAGAGAAATTTTAAATAAGCAGCTTTTAATCCTGGTGTATAAGGGACTTGTTGAGTCATTACTGAGGTATGGTGTGGTTGTTTGGGGTGGACTATATCAAAACACATTATCTAATTTAAATATTGCACAAAATTATATATTAAAAATAATTTTTAGAAAAAGCAAGCGGTTTTCTACTGCTTTGCTCTACTCTAGGGAAATTTTTGATGTTCGTTCACTGTATTGTCTGTCTGCCTGCATTTATGTTCACAGGTCTAGTAAATTTAAACATTTTATAAGCCATCCATATCAAACTAGAATTAATGTTAATAAACATTTAGAAACCCCAAATGCTTCCACAACAAAGAAACTCAGATCAATGTTTTATCTTGCACCCAAAATGTATAACTTATTACCACCACATAGGTATAAGACATTTAAATTTTCCTAAACAATTTTGTATAGCATGCAGAGGTTACATCTATAAACATCTAGAAACTTTTAAGAACATTGTTATTGGATTGTAGGTACTTTGATGGGGTCAGGTTGATGGGTGGTTGTTGGAGACTCACATGTTGTATTGTTTTTGTGAGGTATCTCTGGTTCTCATTTCTTTACTTAGTTTTAGTTATTGATTTTCAAGTAAATATATTATATTATTAACTACTGGTACTGTGCACATACAGGTATTCAGTTACCTAGGTGCATTATTTCACTTTGGGACCATATTTCTATATCCACTGTATATTTATAAATCTTGTACTGAGTTGTAACAAATAATACGTAATATATAATTGTGTAATTGTAATTGTAAAATCAATTCAATCTAGAAATTATTTTACTATTGTATTATTTATATAAATTAGTCCTTTATATTTGCCTTAGTTGAATTTCTTACTTAGATAATAAAATAAATTTCTGGATGTGGAGTGTTTGAAATGTAGGTATTACTCAGTATTATTGCTATGGTATAATATTTGAAGAAAGTTCTACACTTTTAGTTGTTCAATTTTTTGAAAAGGCCCAACAAAAAAACATTTGGCACTGTAACAGATGAAGATATAATCAAACTGAAGACTCAGGAGAAGAAAAAAATTGACTGGTCAGATAAGTTGTATTTGAGCCCACTTACAACTGTGGGAAATCTACCTTTCCGAAGAATATGCAAGGAATTTGGAGCTGATATAACTTGTGGAGAGATGGCACTGTGTTCTCACTTACTGCAGGGAATGCCACAAGGTAAAGATTTTGTTTACTTTTTCATTTATTTTTATATTCAACGTTTTAGACATTTACAGTAGTATTTACAATAATCTTAGACTAGATAATGATATTAATTTATCTCAAAATAACTCGCTTCGCTGAGTTTTTAAACATATCAACAGAGACATTAAAAAAATTGAGTCCATCACAATACCTGTTAACATTAGCCAATATGTTATTAACAGGGCAGTATAACAAATACCATGTACGACACACGTAGGTCAGTTTTTGCAATCTAGGACGGAAAAACTATTCTGTTAGGGTTTGTAATTTATTTTGTTTTTATTTGCAGGTATATTACGATAAATGATAGTATAATTACTTTTGTGGTAAAAAATTACCTGCTAATATTATACAGGGTGTCCTTTTAACTTCTGACACATTTTAACTTTAATAATATTACACACAAACGCTTTAAAAAGCAGCCACACTGATTTTGCCAACAAATCTCAGCCACACTTGTAACGTCTCACAGGCAGGTAATACCAATGTATGTCAGAATGATTTGTTATGACAGATGTTTTTTATACTTACCTATCAAACTTGTTTATCATCTCGTGCCGTGATTTGACGATAAATTCAGCGAGGGTGGCGATTTTATACTTTTTTTTGTTTTATAAAAGAAAGCTTATACTTAATCGCTCTCATCATCGTCACTAGACTCATGATTGGGCTCAGAAGATCCTGGTTCCTTTGGTGTTTTCAGCATTGCAATTACTTCCTGTGGCAAACGTTTACTAATTCTTTTCAATGGTTTCCTTAAACTCGTTATATACGGATCTGATGATATCAATAGCAAGTGAATCATATCCTCCATGGTTTGCTGTCGGCTGAATTTGCGCGAGTGATGTTCTCGGATGTGCTTTGAATCTTTGTTGCGCGCCTTCTGGGCCTCTTCGGACATTTGTCCGATAGGTAGTATTGATCTGTTGACCAGGAGTCCTCCATGTATTAATATTTTGTGAACGCTTTGTGACATATAATACCACGGATACAGTGACACATATAGTTCCGCGGTATCCAGGCAATATTTTTGGAATTTGTCGCTATCGACTTCATGTCTACATGCTATAGTTGTCAAGACTATGTGGAATCTTTTTATCAGAGCTTCATCGATTCCTCTTATTGAGGCAGTAATTGAAGGATTTCGAAAGACCCATTTCACGACGAAATCTTTCCTGTATCAGCTTTTTTCGTGTATTTAAAGCTGCCTTGTCTGGATTTCTTATAGACCATTTCTTAATATCCAATCTGTAGGCAACGTGAAGAAGACATTCAAGGTAGTGATGGGCATAACCGAATTATTTTGATAACCGAATTATTTGTATTCAAATAATATTAATAACCGAATGATTATTTGAATAATCATTCGAATAAATTCAGGTTAACGATCGCAGCCGGTTAGGAAGGAGGTTCAGCGTTATCGGCATCGTATTCGTAACTCGTAACTGCTGTAATTGTCTTATTAAGCATGGCTTAATAAATAAGTAAATAACAATAGAATAGGAGTGAATATTTGATTACGCAATATTATTGAACAAAATGTAATAAACAGCATTTTACGTTTTTCAATCAAAAATACTTTAACTCCAAAATATGATTCTTGGATGTGTTGATTACATGTAATGAACATATTTATTAAAAATCTACTTTGCAAAAAGTATTTCTCTCTGGCGATGTATTTATAGTACTATATAATATTAATCATTAATAGTACATATTATATTGTTATAGTTATATTACGACTTATGTATTGCTCTATTGCTCCTACATTCTAAATTCCAATATATAACCTAAAAATTAAACAAACATTAGGTGATAATAATTGGTGTTATGTATTGGAAAGCAGGCCGTATTCATTACGAAGAAGTGTATGAAAAAAAACTAATCGCAACAAAAAATATCGGCCGGCCGGATCAAAAGCGACCGCCTTTTATTTTGATTCTTTGAAGATGTCAACAAATTGCTGTTTTTGCACTTTTTAGGCGTTCAGGCGCCGAAAATTTGATACTTTTTTATGTTAGGTACGCAATAAAAGTAAATTATGTAATCTTAACTTAATATTCGCTAGTTTTCAACCCCCCAAGTTCGGCTTCCACATTCCACAATTCCACATCCTACCGGTACATTTGAAATTTTAAAACTCATCTTTTATTCGAGCTAAATAATCGAAACTTGCTTCATAACTCATAACTAAATTACAACCGCTCCTTGCTCGTTGATCATTCGATGATCGACGCGTTCGTGTTCCTATTTGAATTCGTACGTATCAGGTTCAGGTTATTTTTCATTCGAATACTTGTCGAATGAAAACCGAATAATACAGGTTATTTTAATAACCGGATAACAGGTTATTTTTCATTCGAATAAGCCCATCACTAATTCAAGGCACTTAATCGACGCGTGTAAACTGGATATACCTAACTCCGCGTTCTCTGCCACTACTTGCCGCGTTTTAACTTCTTCGATTTTGTTCATTAGGTTTGGAGTTGCATAGCATAAATGACAGTTTTGTGACGATGATTCAGCAAGCCAACTGCAAATTTTGCCGTCAATCATCGTCAGTGATAAAACACTTGTGCAATTGTATACATTTCCGCCGATTTTTAGATGGCTTGGTTGAAGAATGGCGATTTGGTTTTTATGTTCTGGATTTCCTGTTTTACGAATTCCTCCTTTTCCTATTTAAAAATAATTTTGATAGGCCGGAAGTAATTTGTTGACGAACAGGACTTTCATGTTTGCCTTTTTGTACTGTAATTCTCAAAGGAACCATGGAAACAGAAAATAAAAATGAATCGTCATCGTCCTTATGTGTGAAGAGTTATTTGTAGCGGCTCTGCCCTGCAGCTCCATCACATCCCCACTTGAACCAAGCTTGTATGAGATAGAAATGGTATGATTCTGATTGATATGGTTCAGGACTTCGGCCTGTGCAATAGCTAATCTATCTATGGTATGGTCTACTAATCCTTGCAATGGTACTTCTGCTGTTATTTCATCCGTAAAGATACATGCAGGGTAGCATCTTTTTTTGGCTTTCAGCAACTTATTGTAGTTTGGGTATATATCCGCGTTGAACTCGTTGCCGTTTTGTTTTATACAGTGATATTGCGTTTTCGTCATTTTGGTATCAACATAAACTGCAAGTGCCTGATCGGGAGTCATTTTCTTTGGTGATTTAGTATTAATTTTGAAGCTTTTTTTTAAGTGTGTAGCACGTTTAGGGGAGCAGGTAGTTACTTGTTTTACAATATGCGCTGCATCCCTTTGACCGCTTGCATGCAGACTCAGTGTAGCAGCATAAGCGAGCTCTTCCTTACTCGTAGATGTTACAAGCTTGTTCACTTTCTTCCGTTTTGCCGATTCTGTACAATCTTCGAAGGATTTCAATGATCTACCTGGAGATACTTTTTTAGGCTCTACTCCTAAACAAGTTTTTCCCAATAACCATACTTCGTTAGTGGCTAAGAACAGTTCTTCGTTGCGGTAGCACTTGACCCACTTTTGTCTGAAAACTCTGAAAAGAACGCCATAAGTTACAAGATTGCAAGTAATTGCAGATCAAACTACTTTATATTGAAAGACCGATCTATTTTGGTTATAACATAGTCTTTTTCACAACCAATCCACAGCAATCCCGCAGTTTCTAGACTAACAAATCCAACAAATGGGACTAAAATTTGATTTTAAATACTTAGTCACTAAAAATATTAAAACCCTAACTAAAATATGAACATAAAATAAAATAATAACTAACCCATATCGTGATTTATGATGGAAATAAGTAACAACTACATAAAAGGTGCATTCAGCAGACTATATTGCAGCGCTGCGATATTTAAACTTAGTGACGACTGGCTCATAGACGAGTCTTATCTTGTAAAAACAAAAATTATTCCACAAAAACCACGTGAGCGCTGGCTTGTGTTGGTGCGTTTGGTCAGAAATTTTCTGGAATATGTTAAGCAGTTTCTAGGCTCAATTTATCGTTGAAAATTAATTTGATATTAACAAGTCTTCATTTCGATTTTTTCCGCCCTAGACTATAAGAACTGACTTACGTGCGACACTAGGATACATGCGGGAGAAGCGTATTACGTACCTGGTAAGTTGGAATATGAAAGTAAAAACACTGAAGGCATTCTGGACTCTTAATAATGTCGTTGACTATCTTAAATGTGAAACAGATATCATAATATACCCTCCTTCGATCAAGAGTTGTGAAGTCTAAATAAGACATCCCCAAGTAGCAACCCAGTTTTAAGAGAATGTGTCTTGCGAATTTAATGAATTTACGCTGGACAGCTTCCAGTCTGGCAATATGAATTTGGTAATAGCGTGGCCAAATTATGTTTGAAAATTCCAATATAGACCTAACCAGTGAAATATAAGGAACTTTAACAGCATTAATATTGGCAAAATCCTTAAGAGATCTTTTGATAAAATCCAGCATTCTGTTTGCTATTCCAATTACAGATTCAAAGTGATCCGAGAATGTTAGCTTTCCATTCCCCCAAGTCCTTTACTACAACAACTTCCTTAAGTACAACACTATTTACAGAGTACTGATAAATTTCTATGGTTCTTAATCTACTAAATCTCATCAAACAACATTTATCAACGTTAAGTGACATGTCGTTTTTCAGGCACCAGTCATAGACTGTGTTAATGTCATTTTGTACCTTGTGCATATCCTTAACTGATGAAACAGTGCTGTATAGTTTAAGATCGTCAGCAAAAAATAAATAATCTGAACACAAAAGGTTTTCCAGATCATCAAATAAACTAAACAAGAGTGGTCCCAGTGAGATCCTTGTCTGATGGCGTTAAAAATGGTTGAGATAACAAGACGTCGACATTAACTTGTTGATACCTATGAGATGAGTATGATGCTATCCAGGCAATCACTGAACCAGAGATTCCGTAGTCAGACAATCTGGAAATCAAAATTGTGTGGTTGACCCTATCGAATGCCTTACTGAAGTCAGTGTAGACTGTATGGGTCTCAAAGCCATTTACAAAAGAGTTATTAATACAATTAATGAAAAGAAACAGATTTGTGTCAACAGAACGACCTGCTGTCGAGTATCTACAACACACTCATTCTCAATGAAATGCTCAAAAAGCTTAGGTATGGCCGATAAAATACTTATTGGCCTATAATTTTTTATGTCGTTTTTGTTGCCTGACTTGAGATAGGAAACATATATGACAACTTCCAAACCTCTGGGAAAGTACCAGAGACAAGGGATTAAGAGAACATATAATATAAGGGTAAAGATAGTGTGAACATGATTTTAGAGTACCAACTGGAAACGCATCTTTTAGTAGGTGCAAATATTTCAAGCAATGCTGGAGCACTGAATAAAAATTACTAACAGTAACATTAACATTGTCATTAATAATTGATAAACAATCATAATAAAGAAAAAAATTGTTGATAATATTAAAATTTGCTCCACTGAAATCAAAATAAGTGTAGCTAGCTGACTTTAATAAAAAATCTACCTTGCAAGTTATTACAGACAGTTCCAATGTGGGGTGATATGAAAGGTCATATCACTCTTTGCCATAGCGTTAAGGTCAAAATTAGCAAAACAAAGGTCTAAGATGGAACTGTGATCATTAAGCACCCCATTGTACTGTGTTAAACCTAAGAAACAAAAGAGATTCCTTATCAGACCCCGCATTAGCTGATATTTGTGCGCAGACCACACAATATTAGGCAAGTTATAGTTTCCTAACGCTAAAACTCTATCGAAAGAATCGCATGCACTGGAAGCCGAGTTTGTGTGAGAACTGTACACAGACCCATCCATAAGTGGAGGGATGTAAACACAACCAATACAGTAACTAATGCTATTTATTTTTATAGACACCCAAATCTCCCCGAGTGCAGGATGAAACCTCTAAAGTTGGAGTTTTGACACAAATTTCCAGCACCACTTCACAAAAGCACTAGAAATATAGGCATTAATTTAATTAATAATTTTTTTTTCGTTTTGGGCATGCCTTGGGTTAGTTTTGTTTGGTTGCGACCCCAAAGCGAGCGGACGGCCATGCACGAAGTGAAATATTAGTAGAATGATAAAAATTGATCAACTGCAATGGTACAGTGGAGCAATTTTTCCCTAACCTTGTTACGTTACTGGCAAGGTTACTGGCATATTTATAAAAATAACGCGTATTTGTAACACATGATTCTGTTGAACAATTGTTTTTGGTATGTAGATTGGGCAACAATAATTTCATTTTTGGTGGGGTTTATATTTCGCCATAATCGGATATTTCTTTATATGAGAGGCACTGCCAATCAGTCGACATTCTCCGTCAAGAGTATTCTGTATGCGACTTTTATATTTTTGGTGACTTCAGTATACCAGATGCCCAATGAGAGTTGCATGTAATCCCAATTCTCCAGGTCTGACTGGAGGACAGTTTTATGCATACTTAAACTTCTTTCAAAGTTTAATGATACCTAATGATAGACATGCTTTTTAGACCTTATTTTCTCAAGTAACAATAACTTGGTGGTATCTGAGGCTATTGATTATCTTTTTGACAGATCTCATAATCATATGGCATATAATTTACAATTAAATTTCAGTACTAATTTTGAGACTGTGTTCAATTTGAGGAATTCTATTAAGACTTTAGGAATGCAGATTATTATGCCATTAATAATTATCTATGTGGTATTAATTGGCATTTGTTACTGAATTCTTGCGATATAAATGTAGATGTACCCCAATTCTATCATATATTAAATATGGCAATAGCGCTCTTTTTGTTTCCCTCAAAAGTTTCAAAACCTCCCATTTTCCCAGATGGTTCTCTGGTGAACTGAGATATATAGTTACTCAAAAGAAAATTGCACACAAAAAATTCTGTAACACACATAATGTGGCTAATTATATTGCTTTTTCTAATCTTAGGTCTAGATGCAAAATATTAACTGACATGTGCTACCAACAGCACATTTCAAATCTTGATCAACTTCTGTGTGCTGATGCCAAAAGTTTTTGGTACCACTTAAGCAGTAAGAGAGCAGTGAACAAAGTTCCTAATTCTGTGTATTATAATGATAATCTGTTTATAGGCTGTGAACAAATAGCAGATGTTTTTGCCCAATTCTTTTCAACAGTGTACAATCCATATAAAAATTCTACTGTCATTCAACAGAGGTGTGATAGTACTAGCATATTTAATCCTATACTATCGGTAGCTCTGATTTTCGATCAAATATCTACCTAAAGTTGCTTCGGGACTTGATGGACGTGTGTTTGTGCTGTTTCTTATCCTGTCTTCATTCTCTTCCAAAAATCTCTACACAGCGGTGTTTCCAGCACTTTGGAAGTATAGCTTTGTGGTACCTATATTTAACTCTGGAGATAATAACAAAATAGTGAATTACAGAGATATGTGCATGCAGTTGGCCATTCCGAAGCTCTTGGATAACCTAATTTATGACCAAATCTATTTTTATTGTAAGGAACTCATAGTTGGTCAACAGCACGGATGCAGATCTACTGTGACACACTTGTTCATATATCAGCAGGACCTGCTGGATGCCTTGGAGAAGGGAAGTCAAATGGATGTGATATATACTGACTTCTCCAAGGCATTTGACAGGGTTGATCATGGTATCTTGCAGAGCAAGCTTGGTTTTTGTGGATTTTCCAGTCATATGGCAATTGGTTTACCAGCTTCCTGTCAAACTTGACTCAACAGGTTCGATTGGGTAATGAGAACCTGTGACATTAATGTGTGCTCCAGTGTTTCTCAAGGTGGTTTTATCAATGACATTACTTCATGCTCTGAAAATAGTGACTTTCTGATATTCTTTGATGATTTGAAATTCTATAGAACAGTTCTTTCTCTTTAGGACCAAACTTTATTACAAAGTGACTTAAATAAACTAATTGAATGGTGTATTAGCAACAATTTGTTTCTTAATATAGGTAAATGTAATAACATAAGTTTTCCTAGAAGATTTCAAAAATTAAATCCATCATACAGCTTAACTCCAATACTGTGATGTAATTAAAGATCTGGGCATTTACTTTAATGATCCATTAAATTTTAATACACATATAAATAATATAGTAGTTAAGTCCTCTAAAGTTTTGGGTTTGGGTTAGTTAGAGTTGTCAGTTTAGAACTGTAAAACAACATATATGTCATTAGTGATTTCTATCATGGTTTGGTCCCCTTGTTACTCAAATAGTTTTAAATATGAATCAATGAGGCAGATATGAGTACATGGTGATTTGACATTTGTGTTCAAACTTCTTAATGGTCTGATCGTTTATCCTGAGCTTCTTGGTAAAATAATTTTAATATTTCCTCCAGAATCCTTAGGCAAAGCAGAATGTTTTCTATACCATTTCATAGTACCAAGTATGCTATTCACTCCCACGTTGAGAGGACATTGCATTTGTTAAATACTAAGAATATTGAAATTGTAGGCAGTACCTTATCTGGACTTAGGGGGCAAATTAGGGAAATTATTTGATTCTCTATTAAATTGTGTTTCTATTAATTGTGGCTGTAGTATATATATTTATGTTATGTCGAATACGTTTATAATTTATTTTTGGTTAGGTTTGATTATTGTATTTATTTATTTATTTATTTATTTATATGTATTTAACGTATACCCATTTACAAGAGATTTATACATAAGCAACCTATTCTAATACAACTTTCTTAGCTATATCTTGAAACCTGTCTTTAGATACAGAAAAAAAGTCCTTCTATCCCAGTAAGTATTAATGCACATTCTATTAACTGCGTTGTACAGAAAGTAGAGAGTTCGATATTGAGTTAGATGCATTAGAGCAGTATTACGTGTTCTATACGCAGGAACATGCACATTCAACGCAATGAGGCATTCAGGACTAGAAATATGATAATTTAATATGTTAAATATAAAGCAAACATCATTAAAGTGTGGATATTTAAATAAGACATTTTCTGTGTAATTCAAATATCAATTCCCCGTCCACTCAGCTTATATCTGGCAAATTTAATGAATTTAAGTTGAATACCTTCAACGCGTTCAATGTAGTCCTGAAAAAAGGGTGACCAAACAACATTGGAGAACTCCATTATCGATTGGTCAAAACCAATATAAAGATTTTTAAGTGTATTTACATCTGTAAACTCTTGGCAAACTCTCTTTACAAAGCCCAGCATTTTGTTTGCATGACCAATAATTTTCTCATAGTGTTCAGTAAATGAATCCAAGTAGACACCCAAATCCTTGACAACAGACACCTCCTTTAAAAGCACGCACTTTATCGAATAATGGAATTTCAGTCCTCAGTCCTCTAAAACGAATAGAAGAACATTTGTCAGAGTTTAAACATACCGTTAATAACACACCACTTACATATTTCATTTAAGTCACTCTGAAGAATGATTAAACGCGATTAGTTAGAGGCGATTTTAGTAAATATTTTAAGATCATCTGCAAATAACAGAAAATTAGATTTTATTGAAGCACCCATATTATTATCATTAATAAAACTATTGAATAGCAAAGGACCAAGATGGGAGCCCTGTGGTAGTCCTGAAGTAACAGAAAATTCATCACTTAAGTAGCCTTCCGCTCTAACCTGCTGATAACGATCCGACAGGTAGGGCTCGAGCCATAATAATAGTGAACCCGAGATACCATATTCAGACAACTTAAACAACAGTAGGGAGTGACTGACCTTAACAAAAGCCTTGCTAAACTCCATGTATATAGCATGAACCTCAGCTCCAGCTGTCATGGTACTAGAAATAAAGTTGGTGTAAAGAAGTAGGTTTGTCTCCACTGACCGATCCGATATGAAACCATGCTGTTGCGATATTAGTAATTTTTAAACATTACTCAGTTTGAGCTCTACATAGTGTTCAAATAAGTTAGGAATTGTTGACAATTTACTTACAGGTCTATAATTGCGAATCACCTGATTATGATTTTTTCCATATTAGAGGAAATACTCCAGATCTTAAAGATTGGCTAATAAGAAAGTATAGGGGAATACATAGAGAGAAAGCACAGTGCTTACGGACGTAAGGAGGAACGCCATCAGGTCCCATCGGCTTATTTAGGTCAAGATCTTGTAAGGCCTCTTCTATATCAGTAGCTGGGATGTACATATCTGAATATTGGTCGAAAATATGAGAAGTAAATGTTGAGTCAAAGTCATCTCAGTGAGGGCTATAAACAGAAGCAAAGTATTCTGCAAAAAGATTAGAAATGCCTTTCTCCATTATCAGCCGTACTGTCATCTAATCTAAGTTTAGGACATTCACCAGTGTCCTTTTTGGATTTTACGAAATTCCAAAAATATTTAGGATTATCAGTAATAGAGTTCTCCGCATGTCTAATGTAGCAGTTATAGTCAAGTTTAGTCAACGTTCTACATTGGTATTTCAATTCCGAAAAAACATTATAGTCAACACATTGCTGAGACTGCATAAACTTTTATGAGCTTGTTTCTTTTTAAAAATTAACTTTCTTAATTTATTAGAAAACCAAGTGGGAAAGTTACTATCGACAGTTTGCTTAATAGGTAAGCACCTTTCAAGCCCTTCATACAGAACAGTATAAAATTTCTCTACAGAAGAATTAATATTTACAGACATTACAGAATTCCAGTCTATAGAAGAAAAATAGGTATTGACCATATGATAATCAGCACTTTTAAAGTCAAGATGCCAAACACAATTAGATTCAAGCTTCTGAGTGATGAATAGGTATGGAAATTTCCAAAGCAGGATGATGACAGTCAATGCTGACCAATCCATAACATTGAATTACAGTTTGCACATTAAAGTTACAAAAACCCAAATCTAAAATTATGTTATTTTTATTTCTCACTGCGTTATACTGCGCAAGTTCAAAAAAGGCCATGTTATCACACAAAATGACCTCATTCGCGCTCCCCACATTGGCCGGAATAATACCCACATAATCTTCGGCGTGTGACCACTATATCTGCGGGAGATTATAATCTCCAATGATTATAAGGTTTTCGTATTGGCTGCAGGCCCTTTCCACCGATGCACTGTGAGCAGCATACGTCGAATAATTCATTACAGGAGGAATATATACAGTACCAAAACGGTAGCTGGTCCCTCCCAGTTGAGCAGCTACCCATATTTGCTCAACAGTAGGATCTTCAATTTGCAGCAAACGAGATTTAAAGTCACCTCATATAGCAATAAGAACTCCACCACCGCGCTGTTTTTACTGTTTCTATCATTCCCATAAACTATATAACGATTAGAAAGAAGCTCCGAGTCATTAATATTACAGTCCAGTCATGTTTCCGTTAAGACAATAACAGGATATAATTCAGATAACGCTGCTGACAGGAACTCCTTGAGCTTAGTACGTAACCCTCTAACATTTTGGTAGTGACTTTTTCTATAGGTTTGCTGGTAGGTTGTTCGCCAGTTGAAATGAGAATTTTCAACTGATGAACAACTTAACAGCAAACCTATAGAAAAAGTCACAGCTCTGTACCAAAATGTTAGAGGATTACATAGGTTGTCTACGTGGACGAAACTCCTTGTGGGCAGTTCTTGTGGGCCATAATCCAGGATCCAAAAGACCTTTAATCAGGGTTTCTTTGGCTCCTATTTTAAATGAACACACATCTTCCTTTTTGTCGAGGACAAAGCACCGGACATCACTAATTTCCAGACTTTTTGTAACATATTCAATTACATCCTTCTCGGTGGTTCCAGGGTTACAACGTCCCAGATATATCCATTGCCTGCGCTCAGCAGCTGTAAAGGAGCTGACTGTTGGTCCCGTGCCGATTACCGGGCGATTAGTTGAAGAACGATTTCCAGGTGGATGATCTGACTTTGATGTTTGTTTTGAGATGTCTGCAACTCGATGAGTAGGATTTGAAGTTGATATAGATTAGCTCCCACCAACGTGGGTTTCGTGGATGTGACCAGCTGCTGCTGAAGCACTTGAGGGCAACTCCTTTTATTGCAGAAGCTTTATAGTAGTTTTAAGCTCCTGCATTTCTGTTTGCAGGACATTAAGTTTTTTGTCAAATTCTTGCCTGATTTCATCAATATTACTCTGCTTAGTTGTTGAAGGTGGAACATCAACATTGCCGTTGATCTTTTTAGTAAGCTGTTGAACGCTCTTCTTTGACTTCTCCAAGTTATTAGTAATGTCACCAAAAGTGACATTACTAATATTTTTTGTGACTTTTTGCAACTCAGACTTCAAACATTCTTGGCCAGTTGATAATGTGGCCATCTGGTCATGGAAGCCAGAGAACTTGACTTGCAATGAATTGCTTACACTGTCAAGTTTTATAACAATTTTGTTTGAAAATTTGCTATACAACGTATTAAAAGCATCCTGCATCTGGTTCCTTAAGTCGGCCATACCACCAACCGAATCATTACTATGTCTCTTGACGGAAGTCACACAACTATTACAAGCATACAGCATGACTCTGGTCTTCATCTGTGTTACTTGAGCCTCTGAGGTAGAAAACTTGGAATTGCAGAAATCACAGATAATCTTGTATTTTATTTCCTTCTCAGTTAACTTTCGCACTTTGAGCATGGCATAATGTTCTAATGATTTGATTAGGTGCAACCGACTATATGTGAATCTTGTTCAAAAAGCAACGACGACTGCTGAAATCAGTATGGTGATATTTCTTAACAATAAATCGAATGTAGTTTTTTCAATTGTACGCAGAAGCGTGATGATTAGCTGCAATGAACAAATCAAAACAAAGCTCTAAATTCCGATCAAACGACAAGACGCCAACACGTGAAACTTTGACAAAAGATAGCCGCGTTAGCACCACTGATCTATACAAAAGATCAGTGGTTAGCACTTAAAGGGTATGCAAAAAATGACGAATTAATTACGACGAGAAATGCTGAAATTACAGTGTAAAAACGGAGCGTATTAAATATGTACCCGTACGATCAACAACAACAGGTTAACATAATATGTATTTTACTGTAATGAGGTTGATCGCGTTTATTAAATAAATAAATAAATAAATTTGTATACACTTTTTTTCCCACCCCGCACCCCTATTCGCTCCACTGTCCCACAAGACAGTTGGTTTTCGCCAATAAAAAAACCTTTAAAAATGCCGTACAAGCACTCAATTTATGTGTTTATGAAGAAAAACGACAAAATCGGCCTGACACGTCAACTAAAAAATTACCATACATTTATTGTGAAGGTAATTGCGGATTATTTTTAATTGAAGCAGCCACTAGGAGCAGTATTGGAGTTACCAAATAAACATATGTATATTATTTTGGGGTTTTGCTAGGTCTGTGGAATTTGGCAAGGCATTGACAACAAATATATAAATCTGGATATGCTGCAATTATGATAAACAGAAGGCGAAAAGATGTTGGATCCTGTTAAAACATAAACAATTCGGTCTGTTTTTTTTGTAGGACTGTGATTTCATTAATTAAGAACAAGATTATACATATATGCTATTAATTTATTATACATTCAGTAATGTCAAAAATATATGTAATAATTTGATTGTTTTTGTTCTTAGACATACACAATCCATGCACAGTGTTAATTCAAAAACTCTATCAATAATATGTGAAAGTATTGTGTATTCTCTGATCTTAAATTGCTACATTGTAGTAATTTTACATCATTGTATAGATTGTGGCTTTTTTAGAATGGGCTCTGATGAGGCGTCACCACACTGAAGATATTTTTGGAGTGCAATTGTGTGCCAACAATCCACATATGTTGGCAAAATGTGGACAATTATTGGAGACGCAATGTGACATTGATTTTGTAGACTTAAATTTGGGATGCCCAATAGATTGGGTGTTCAAAAAGGGAGGAGGTATGAAATATGGCTAGAACTCAGTAGTTAGTTTATTGCTCCAAAAGTTTATTTTTTAGGATCCAAACATAGAACTGTGTTTCCTATAATTCCTTAATTTATATCAAAGATCAGAATGTTTCAGTGGATTTTAAGAACACTTAAACAAAACATTAGGTATCAAAATGTAATGATCTATTTAATTTTTATTAATACCTCAGGGTACGAAGTTCCTTTTCAAAATGTTACAATTTATTATTGATATATTTTCATATTTTTATCTCATTAAATGTTTTCTTCTTATCTAGAAGCAGTGATATTTTATATATTTCTGACCTTCTCAGAAATTAAGTCTGAACTGGGATAACTACCTTCATTTTTCGTCTACTTTTCTCAAATGTATACCTGCTGCTTAGAGTAATTAAATAAATATAGCCCACATTTGGCACAAAATCGTCTTTTATCACATGTATGGGTGGGTTTTTATGTTATTTCTACAATTATTGGATCTATCTGAATACAATACATAGAAGTGAACAAAAACATCAATTGTTTGTGTAATCAATAATCGAAAAATAAAATAATTATTGTAATTGTCTTTTCAGGTAGTGGGCTTTTATTAAGACCAAGGATATTAGAATCCTGTGTCAGAAATCTAAGTGACATATTAAGCATTCCAATGACAGTCAAAACGCGAACTGGAGCATACAAGGAAGAAAATGTTGCACACGATTTAGTAAGAACTTTTATTCTATTTTACTTTTTTACAATAATGTCGCTTTAATTTTTTTGTAAACAAAATTTTATTTTCCAGGAAACATTGTTAGTATAATTTTAAATTAAATTTTCTTCTCATTTACTGTGTGAAATATTGTTGCAATATGTTATGTAATGTAGATACTCTTTAAATGTAACCCAAATTAACATTATTATCAGTTTATGAATACCTATCTATTATAGGCTCCAAAGTTTAGAGAATGGGGTGCATCACTAATCACCGTACATGGTAGATCTAGGGAACAAAGGTACACAAAGTCAGCCGATTGGGCTTATATCAGACAAGTGGCCATTAATGCAGCACCTGTGCCTGTTTTTGGATCTGGAGATGTCCTGAGTTATGAAGATTACACAAACTTCAGGTAACTGTTACTTGCCATAATTTATTAGTGTTTTAGGATTTTTTTGTGACAGCAAGAAATTATTTGGCTCCGTTAATATGGGGAAATATAGTTTTAATCATTTTAATTGGCATGATGTTCTTGCAGCTCGCTACTAAGCTCTAAAACAAAAAAAAAGTACAAATAGTCCGAAATGTTTAATAGCTTTAACAGCATAATTATTTGAAATAGATTAAATTTTGTAAGTATTTGATGGATAATAATAATAATAATAATAATAATAATAATAATAAAATAAAGC
Source organism: Pissodes strobi (assembly GCA_016904865.1). Lineage (NCBI taxonomy): Eukaryota > Metazoa > Arthropoda > Insecta > Coleoptera > Curculionidae > Pissodes > Pissodes strobi. Next base: position 103,498 of record MU184713.1, read on the forward strand.
TTTATTGTCAACAAAGTACAAAATTCTTTTCAGAGACAAAGCATCAAGTAAAATAATTAAGTAAAAGTAGAACACATAAAAATTAAAACAACAAAACATTAAATAGTGAATTAATGATAATTGCAATATTACAAGTCTGTAATAAAATAATGGAAAAGGCCACATTAGAGGGATCTAAAGTGTACGAATGCATTTCAAGCTCGATCGAAAAACACCTTGATAATCATAATGAACAACTAGCTATTAAACTAGACTCAGGTGTTAACGCTATTAAAAGTACTAATTCAGAGCTTGTACGCTTTCTAATAAATGACCATGCAGAAAACAAAACAGCAAAAAATACAGAAATCTTCCCTCCGTTGGCCATAACAACAAAACACTGCCCTCGAGACAGCCCTCCACAAAGTGAACCATTGCCGCAAACAGCTGCTATCCCCAGACAGATCAATATCAACCGAAAACAAAACACTGATGCTAAAAATGGACCTAGGGGCACCTATAAAACAAAACCAGAAACTTTGGGATCCAGCACAACCCCACTCGGAATATCAGCGGTAGAGAGTAGACGCTACATTTTTGTGTCTCGACTAAGTCCCAGTACCTCAATGGACCAAATAAGAATGCATCTAACGAACAACCAGATAAATGCACTTGACATTCAAAGACTGGAAACTCACTCTACGGATATTGCAGCCTTTAAAATACACGTACCTTTTTCTGATATGAAACTTATTTGACTGACTACTACATAAACAGTGATATTCTATGCTTTACCGAGCATTTTCTGATGGAACAGGAGGTAAATTCAGCCAATATAAATAACTTTTTTATCCCTTCATATTTTTATAGAAAGACAAAGCCAAATTTTCGCGAATAAGACGCGATAAGCAGCTTACAGCGGTGCATTTTTGTGAATAAGTCATGACGTCACGCTTAAAGACGCGGCCTCAACAGGACGGACGCCAGAAAATTTGTTAACGGTCGAAAGTGGGGAGATGACGCGAATGACAGTTTAATTAATTGTTTGTTTATGTTTATTTTTGGTGATTTGGGCTAGGGAAATCCCATATTGATACTTGTAAATATTTTTAATGCTGTTGTGAGTTTGTAAAATGCTTCTTGTTTCTTTGCGTATTCGAAAAAGCAAACAGAAGTCCTCATTTAAGTACCTATTTATTCATCCATTCCTCACAATATATTTTACTGCGACAATGACGTTCTCTTTCATAATAGTAATAATCTGCTAATCTGCTGCGCTGGTAAACAATATCGTTTTTTTTTTTAAACGAGCATCAAAACGGATAATTGTAGATCTTGACTGTTTTTATCTAACATAAATAATATTTCGCTATTCTACATTTCACTTTAAATAATAAATAATCGTCATTCCTACAATTACTAAAGAGACAAGATCAAAATTGTAGGTTAGGCGAAATGTCATTACTACGTCATGCTTGTAAAACATTTATTTTTGCGAGCAAATAAGTGATTACGCTGCTTAAAGACATCTTTGAAGACGAGATCTCGCGAAAATGTGCCTTACATAGGTGACATATCACTTTATGGCAACTTCCGGGCAAGGTTTTTTGGAAAAATGTCGGTATCAATCGATTCGTTTTTTTATTTTCTTTCCAAAAAGTGAGGATCATTGAGATATTATCACGATTTTTTGGTAAAAAATTGATATTAAATGTTTGTAATGTCGATGCAATAAGCCATACTTTTATGTCAGAAGTGACGTTTTTAAAGAAAATTTAAGCATAAAGTAGTATTTTTCAAATGTCAAATTTGACAAAAAACTCAATTTTTTTTTTAATAAGCACAACTATCATTCATTTTGTGAATATTTTTATAAATTATTAAAAACTTTAAATTATTACAATTTACATGGGGTTTGGTTGAAAAGATAATAGTTTATAGGTTATCCGCCTTGCAAATTTTCTTTTGTTCTCAAGAGCATGTCTAGAGTAGTTTAAGCGATTCTGGTTGAGATATAGCCAAGAAAATTTGAGGAACCACCACATTTCAGTCTCCAAAGTTCAAGTTTTAAGTTTAAACTTGTGTAAAATCACTAAAACGCCTTACTACTTGCGCAGGTGAAAATTAAACCTGAAGCAAGTAAATTTAAAAATTTTAAAACGTGAAATAATGATATTTGACACACTGGCACGGAGGTCTCGATCAAGGTTGCCAAACGTTGCACATTTCTCTTATTGAAAATAAGACAAAGTGATCGCCCTTTCTTACATTTACACATAAAGGACTGTGCTACGACCGTGTTGCGGTCGTAACACAGTCCTATTGTGGACACATCATGGTAGGCGCACAGTCCTATATATGAAAATCAGCCTTTACTCGACTTTTAGCCAATCCAAAGTAAGCCAAATAAGCACGCCACATTTCATGCGTTGGCCTCCACACACTCCGGGAGTAAAACGAACAGAAACTAACTCAAATTAATGTAATGAAATCTGTTTTATGAAATAATTTATTTTTTACCTAGTTTCGGTTAGTTTGGGTTGGTTGTTGTGTTTGCTATTCGAGCGAGAGGCGAGAGAAGTGAGTAATAACTCAAACTAACCCAAAGTACTTACGACTTATTATGAACTACACTCCGAGCTATCTACGACCATTGTTTATATAAATATGTATAAACAATGTTACGACCTACTCCAAGCTACTTAAGACCTGCTCCTAGCTACTTCGACCAACTCCGCGCTACCACTTACCCCGAGCCACTCCGCACTACCTACGACCTACTCCAACCTAGTCTCAGCTATCTACACCCTACTCCAAACTAGTCTGAGCTACTTATGACCTAGTCCGAGCCACTCCGTGGTACTTACAACATACTTCAAGCTAATCTGAGTCACTCCGCGCTACTTAAGACCCTCTCCAAGCTAGTCCGAGCCACTCCGCGCTACCTACGCCCTAGTTCAAGCGATCTACAAACTACTCTGAGCTAGTTATGTTCTGATCCAAGCTAGTCCGAGCCACTCCGCGTTACTGACGACCTACTTCAAGCTACTTACAACCTACTCCGAGCCACTCCGCATTACCTCCGACCTACTCCAAGTAACTCCGCGTTACCTACGACATAGTCCGAACTACTCTGTTAGTTTGGGTTAGTTTAGTCTCGGTTTAGGCATTACGCACTTGCATGAAACAACAATGCAAACCGATGAGAAACACTTTCGATTAGCTTGGGTTAGTTTCGTCTCGTTTAAGGCACTACGCACTTGCAAGAAAAATGGCTTGCGCTACCGCCAGTTTGGGTTAGCTTGGGTTAGTTTCGTCTCGTTTTAGGCACTACGCACTTGCATGAAGAATGACTTCATGCAAACCTAGGAGAAACAATTTCGGTTAGCTTGAGTTAGTTTGGGTTAGCTTTGGTTAGTTTGGGTTAGCTTTGGGTTAGTTTCGTCTGCTTTAAGGCACTACGCACTTGCATGAAGAATGGCTTGCGCGAAGCACAAGCCATTCTTCATGCAAACCTATGAGAAACAATTTCGATTAGCTTGGGTTAATTTTGGGTTAGTTTCGTCTTTTAAGGCACTACGCACTTTCATGAAGAATGACTTGGCACGAAGCGCTACCTACTAAAAAGTCGTATAGTTCTGCATCGCTATAATTTATTACGATTTCAGATAGCTCGAATGAACCTAGAATTTCCATTTTTATTGCGTTCCGATCACGATCTTTAAAAAGCTTTCGAAATACTGTCAGCAAATCGACATTAACGGTTTTAAATTTGGCTTTTGTTAACTTTGACATATTTTGCCTCGCATTGTGTAAATCCTACTGGATGCTTAAATTGCTTTAAAAACGTCGCGTCTGTAATGGAAATATGGATTTTTCCACCGACATTACGAACCTTTAATATCAATTTTTTACCAAAAAAAAAAAAAAAACATGATAATATCTCAGTGACCCTCACTTTTGGAAAGAAAATAAAAAAACGATACCAAAGTTTTTCCAAAAAAAAACATTATTAAGATATTACCTTATCTAACCAGTCCCCATTTGAGCAAATGATTCGCTGTGGCGCGTAGAAGTATGAGGTAACGTAAGCGATTGGCGTATGCGCATGACACTTGGGTTATGATGTTGCCAAATTGGCCGATTCGCGTCTAGGTACGCCAATTTTGAGCCTCCAGGCATATATTTTTCAAAGTTGTTTCTTCCTTGATTTTGAGTATTGCCTTGGGTTAGCACTTGGTTAGCTTCTTTTTCTTGAGCCCCCGTAGCGAGCGAAGCGTCACGCGTGAAGTGAAATATTAAAACAACACTGAGCTACTGCCAAATGCGCAGGGCCGAAGGTCGAAAATTTGGCGTACGTAGACGTTAGTGGTTGACCGCCAAAATCTATGGGCGCTGTATTTCTTAGAAAAACACTAAAAATGATAGATATCCTCACTCTATTGTATACAAAATTACATATTCAAAGCAGATATGAAGAAATTTTTATAGAAAAATTGCTATTTTTAGTTGCCCTAAAGTGTTATATCCCCCTTACATAAAGACAAAAGTTCAAACCTCGTGCAAGTGTGAGAAAATGGTGAGGCGGAAAAGCAAATTTAAAAGCTGTTTTAAAATTGAAGTGCCAACCAGCATCAAATCAAGAGTTATGTCAGTAGACATCTGGTTCTGCACCTAAGACGACCTCCCATGTATCGGGAACATCGAATGAGCACAACCTAGACCTAACTTTACTTTATCAACAATTCCAATGCCTTAAAAACAAGATAAATGAATTGGAAGTAAACATTCAGGAAACCTTGAAATATCCAACCATCATTTGTGCCACTGAGCACTGGTATACCCCCGCGGAAATGGATTAATATCGGCCTTCGCCAGAAGCTCAACAAAAGATGGGGTTTCCTGTATCCTTGTTAAGAAAAAAGTTGAAGACAGCTATAATGACGTTAGGGACATTGTATACCTGAGCGTCGAAGGCTTTGTTGAATGTTCTTCTATTGAAAACGGTATCCAAAGGATTGTTGTTCTTTGCTGTATATATACACCTCCTCAAGTGCGTAAACAATTCTTAGATGTCTTAGCAGATATACTGCGTTTTATTCAGAACAAATATTATAGACACCAAATATTTCTGTGTGGAGATTTTAATATTGATCTCTTGGAGAATACAATCAATACTAAATTGTTTTTGGATCTTCTGCATTGTTTCAATTTAAAACAAACCATATTTGGTCCTGCTACAGTAACAGCTTTCTCCCAGACTCTCTTGGATAATATATTTGTGTATATTGATACAGTGTTTAAAGCTACAATCATTCAAACTGCAATATTAGACCATGAGGCTCAGTTAATTGAGGTTTGCCTCACTGGGATTCTCTCGAGATATGGGCCTATATCTCTCCAAAAACGAATATTCTCCAAAGCTAAAATGTGCCAATTTAGAAATGAACTGAGCTCACTCAACTGGAGCAATGTTCTCTCATTACATCATGCTGATCAAGCCTATGACCTCTTCATAGGTCAATTCAGGGTGTTTCCTAATCTCGGTAAAAAAAGGAAACTGGCGAAACCTCATGTAATTTTAAGACGAAAATGTAGTATAAGATTTTTTCGAATGTCGCTCTATTTTCAAAATACAGGGTGTTGAAAAAATTTTTTTTTCGTGTTTTCTTTTTATTAATAAATAATGAGAAGCGACATTCGAATAATATTTGCACACCTTAATAAAGGGTTTGAGCACTTTATTTTGTGTTCATGTTGAACTTCTCAACTAGTTCATTGGCGGAGATCCGGGTAACGACTACTAAAATTTCGCAAAAAGCAATAATACGGGCCTGCTAAACACTCAAATTTCTTATGTTATTTGATAAAAATGTTAATTTTAAGCAAATTAAATTTCTTGCATTTTTCTCGTATCTCTTACAGTTTTTGAGTAAAAAATTATTTTCTTGTTCACGTCACAAGAATCTTATCATTTTGTTGTTTAAATAAACGAGTAGGCTTTGCGTGAACACAAAATAAAGTGCTCAAACCCTTTATTAAGGTGTGCAAATATTATTCGAATGTCGCTTCTCATTATTTATTAATAAAAAGAACACACGAAAAAAATTTTTTGCAACGCCCTGTATTTTCAAAACTAAGCGCCATTCGAAAAAAATTTATACCACATTTTCGTCTTAAAATTACGTGAGGATTCACCATTTTCATTTTTTACCGAGGTTAGGAAACATCCTGTATAGAGGTATGTTAAATGGTAAAATTTCCTATGAGCACTATAAAAGGTATTCAGGTATCTTAAAGAGCGTTGTAATCAAGGCTAAAAAATTGTCAAATATTGAGAAGCTTGTGCAATCAAAAAATTCTGGTCAGACAATCTGACATCTAGTGAAGAACTATACAAATGCAAAGAAAACTAAAAATCAATCTGTTTTAAAAAACCTTGCTTCAGGAAATAAAACTAAAAGTGAAGTTCTTGACAATATTAATAATTATTAATCAATGCTTGCCCAGTCTCAATGTTCAAAATGAGTATGATCTTAATTACGTTCAAAACTTTAGTAAATCAATTTTTTTAAATCCTACTAACTCCTATGAAATTAAAAATATAAAGCACAATAAAAACAAAAAATTTACTGGCTCAGATGAAATCCCTGTCTCTGGTAAAGTATTGCTCAAATGAGCTTGCTCCAATTTTATCATATTTAATATTATTATATTAGTTTGAATTCAGGTATTTTTCCAACAAAATTAAAATTAGCATTGATTAAAAACCAATTTACAAAAAAAGTGATAATGCAGAAATACAAAATTATAGACCTGTTGCTTTTCTTAATAATTTCAGTAAGATCTATGAAAAAGTAATAAATGAACGACTTGTTCAATTTCTTGAATCAAATATTTTTTCAAATGTTCAGAATGGTTTTCGTAGGAAAAAATCTACCATTCGCGCAACCTATCAAGCCTTGACAAAAATATTGGAATCATTAAACAGCAACCATCAAACCTTGGCAATGTATATTGACCTATCAAAAGCATTTGATAGTGTCAGTCACAGAGTACTTTTGTTTAAACTTGAACAGTATGGTATAAGAGGTATACCACTGCACTGGGTATACAGAGCAAATAAAGAAATCGTTTTTCAACAGCATAGAGTGCCAGCTCACTACACAGCAGTTATAACTGGATTTTTAAAGTACACGTTTTCGGGGAGTCGTGTTGGACTTGACCTTTTAAATGGCCAGAGCAAAATCTTAATATCTCACGTTTAAATTATTTTTGTTATTGTTCCAAGAATTTTTTTTATGTCTGTTACTTAGGTTATTGCTTGACTGTAAATAGAAGACTATCTAAATAAGTCAATATTTTGTTTATGTTATTGCGCTTTTATTCTTGTTTATAGTATATATGATGCAAGTGTGGTTATAGGTCTTTATCGCACTCCACGTGATATTTACAACATGGGTCAAAGGCGAGTTCTGTAAATTACGTGTTGGGTATGGTATTTTTTAGATTAACCATGTTTTTAAGATAAAAATTAAAAAGTTGTAATTCAAATAATTAGGCGGTCATTAAATCAATTTGTCCACTAACGTCCTGAGACCGTGGTTCAGAACCCACGATAAGTTGTAGGTCCCGTTGCGTCGGGGGCACAACGGGCCCAATTAGTGGCCTAGATGGATGGCCCGCTAAAGGGCCACCCCTCATGATCTTTACCCTTTTTTACCTCCTGAGATGTTGCCTACAATCATATATCAGGTTGCTGGGGAAATAATTCATAAATTCCTGAAAAATGTAAAAATATTTCCCTAGCAACTGCATAGTGCGGTAAAGTACTATTTACTAAAATTAGTGTGGTAAGTAACTATTTAACGCATCGTTGTTGATACAAATTATAACATTTATTTTTCTTCCAAATATTCTTGTTTTTTTTTCACCCTAAACCTTTAAACTGAATGGTGTCAGATGGTCTGTTGGGGTTGGCTCTGACAGGAAAGCTTTGGCGGCCTGTAAGTCTCTTGCGCTAGAGAATTTGGAGGTTGTTGTGGAGAAAAGTGCGAAGAGGGATGGCGGGCTGGATATGGACCCGATGACTCCACCTATAGTGCGGCTGTCGCGAGATTCGGTTGCGGCTAATGGTCGTTATTAGCTGGCTAGACTGAGGAACCCCTCCATATTAAAGGCTCTTCGGCTACTCCTTACTTATATCCATGACCTACCCTCCAGTGTGTGTTTTGAAGGGCACACCAACACTAACATTAGATTAGCTCTAGCTTCAGAGGGAGTTCCTAGTGAGGTGAACTCCTTGCTTAAGTTATTATCGCTTCCACGGCGCCTACGGTATAGGTTCAGCGGAGGTTGAAGAGGATCTCTCTGCCTTCAGGTATTTCTTTTCATTGGAGAGACTGCAACATCTTCAAAAAGTTATGGAAAGCCATAGCAATTATTTTTCTATTGGCTCGCCGATTAGAGGGGAATTTTTAGTTAGATTGACGCAAACAGGATCAAGCACCCTCTGAAAAATTTAATGATGGCAAGCTTAGTGTTTTTCTTATTAATATTCAGTCCTTAAGACATAAATCAGATAAATTATTTCTTTTATTAGAAGAGCTTAATATTCTAGAAATCATTGCCATAACTGAACGTTGGTTAAATGTTGATGAGCCCGTGTTTGCCAAAATTATACTACAGTAACTAGATTTATTAGAATTAATTTATCTCATGGAGGTACTATGATAATGTCTACTAACAACGACTTTTCGGCAGTAACTATAAGTTCCACAATGTATCCTCTGAGAAAGTATTTTAATTTTCCATCGTCTATTATAATGCTTATGACCTCTATATTGTTGGTATTTACAGAACACCTGACGCTGATATGCATATATGCAGTCAGTCAAGGATTACTGAGGTTCTTGAGTCCCTGCCTTTAAAAAGCAAATTATTTTTGTGTGACGACCTTAATATTGTCTTTTCCATCATGCATATTAACTCACCTACTAGAATAACTAAATCGAGTTCTAGTACTATAGACTATGTCGTGACATCTTTTGATCCAGAATTCCTTGACTGTGTTGTCTTTAACTCGGGTTTCTCTGATCATTAACAGAATTTTCGATAAAATCCAAATGCAAAACTGCTTCGCGCAAATTATGCCGTAATTTTTCGGATAAAAATTTTCTAAATTTCAAGCACCTATGTCTAACAACTCATTGGGTTGTCCTCTTTGATGATGTCGATTCCGAATTTTCTAGATTTATAAAAACTTTATCTACTCTGGCGTTCAAATCCTTTCCTCTTAGGCCTATCAAAGTTAAACCGCATAAACCCTGGTCAACTAAAGGCTTACGCACATCTGCGAAGAACATACGTTCATTATCCCAACTAAAAAAATACTCGGACAGCGTCTTCTTCGATGATTACGTGCAACTTTACAGAAAAGTCTATCATAAGACTATAAAAGCTGCCAAGGACATTTATTATAATGAGAGGCTAGCTAAATCCGGTAACGTTGCAAAGGAATCATGGTCTATTGTGAATGCCTTAAGGAATAAGATTTCTTCGTCTAGCACAATCGCTAATTCACCTGAGAACCCAAACAATTACTTTGTAAATGTGTAAATTTAATGAACACCATAACTCCTGATCCACTTTCATATCTCTCTAATGCTAATGTGAATTTACACAGTTTCTTCTTTACGCCTGTAGCATTAGCTGAGCTTCGTAGTATAATTAAAAACATTAAAAACAAATCCTCATATGGGACTGATCAGCTTACTCTGAAAATGTTCTCAAACCTGCCGGAATGCACATGAAACCATTTTACTACTTTAATTAACAAGTCAATCCAAAATGGGGTTTTTTCAAACTGTCTTAGGACGGCATTAATTATTCCTTTGCATAAAGGAGGAGATTAAGACCGAGCTTCGAACTATCGCCCAATTGCACTCCTTCCCACATTATCAAAGATCATTGGAAGATTGGTTAAAAAAAGGCTTCTATCTTTTCTCTATAAATATAAAATACTACCCATCCATTTGGATTTTTAAGTAACAAATGCACAAATGATGATATGTTTTCCCTCTTTAATTATGTACACTCCAACCTGAACAACCATCACTCTACAGCAACAATTTTCTGTGATTTCTCTAAAGCTTTTGCATGTGTAAATCATAATATATTAATTAACAAATTGCAGTGCTACGGATTCAGAGGAGTACCTCTCGATGGTTTAAGTCGTATCTTAACAACAGAAGTCAGCTTGTGAGGGTTGATACGTCGATGTCTTCTTGCAAGCCAATAGATTGTGGAGTACCCCAGGGTTCAGTACTAGGCCCTATTTTGCTTCTGCGACGACATTAGCGGTAAAGTCTGTCACTTTGCGGACGATACTAGTTTGACTTGGAGCAACCCGGATATTACGGCGCTTCACAGAACTTTATCTAGTGACTTAATCATGATTAAATCATGGTGTGATTCTAATCTCCTGTGCCTCAACGTTTCTAAAACCAAAGTTTTTTCATACATACGTTGCAATCTTTTGTACTTAACAACACCACTATCGACGTCGTTGAATCTGTGAAATCCTTGGGGCTTGTTGTGGACAATCATTTGAAGTGGGACTTACAAATCGATGCCTATAAAAAAACAAGTTCTGCCTGTTTTGCGCTAAGAACGGTTTCCAGGGAGCTTAACTTGTCAACTGCTAGAACAGTCTATTATGCCCTTTTTTTGAGTCGCACCTCCGATACGCTCTTCCATTCTATGGTACGTGTTGTGCGACTCAATTTGAGCGTATTTTCAAACTACAAAAGAGAGCTGTTCGATACTCATTGAGACTAAACAGTAAAACTAGTTAAAAGCTCTATACTGTACAATGCAAAAAAAACTGCACAATTATCTGCCATTTGAAATGAAGTCAATAACATATTTTCCCGCATTTCGCAGAGCTTTGAGATCATACCTACTAGTAGAGTGCTACTTATAACTTATCTTGACTTCTGTGGGCACCTCGGGGTTACAAGCTGAAATTTTCACAGAATGAAGGCTTTATTATATTAATTCAAAATCCGAAGGTAATAAAAAATCATAACGGGCAAAAGGGCAGTATACCTAAAAATCGAGATTATTATATGAACGTGTAGGATATTAAATTATGAATGTTTTCATATATAATTCATCTACGTTTTTGTACGAATTATATTTTTTATCCTTGCTTGAAATATGCAGATT
>MU184713.1:119705-135390 GCA_016904865.1 Pissodes strobi
AATCTGCATATTTCAAGCAAGGATAAAAAATATAATTCGTACAAAAATGTAGATGAATTATATATGAAAATATTCATAATTTAATATCCTACACGTTCATATAATAATCTCGATTTTTAGGTATACTGCCCTTTTGCCCGTTATGATTTTTTATTACCTTCGGATTTTGAATTAATATAATAAAGCCTTCATTCTGTGAAAATTTCAGCTTGTAACCCCGAGGTGCCCACAGAAATCATTTTACAGAAGGCTTTTACTGCGTTGGGCACTCTACTATACAGGAGAGAGCCTTATACGCGGTAAACGACCTTTTTATTAATACTTAATTTTGAGCATCTTACACACTGGGTTGGTGTTTAGTATTTGATGTTTAAATGGTTAAATATTTTGATATTTAATATTTTATATAATATTTCAGGAAATTTTGACCACATACAAATTGCACAATTGTATAAGGTTTTGTATAGTTTGGTTTTTCTTTTCATCGTATGTTTCTGTTTGTGTTTTTATATGTTTTGCACTCTAGCTTTGTCTACAAATTGTGAAATTTTTTGACAATAAGGCATTATGTTTATTATTATTATGGGGTCGGTGCATTTACAGTCAGAGCATTATTGGCGAAACGATTTCGGTGCAAATGATTTGCAGCATTTTCATGCAAAAGGAGTAACGAGGACGACAGATGCAGTCAACTAATTTATTTTCGGTACTCGACTCGTTGGCCTAAACCCTTATTTTATGCAAATGCTGGTTTGTATATAAGGTTAAGGTTGCTTGAGCATATTTATTTCCTATATTTTTTGTATTTGTGCATATTTTATTTAGTAAATGTTTATCATTTCACTAATATTTCACTTCACGCATTTGATTTGACACCACCTTGAACAATATATTTGCTAAATTTGCCTGCTAAAATAGATCGTATTTGACTGGCCGCTTTCAAATTGTAAACTTCAACAATAATAATAATAATAATAATAATAATAATACGTTTATTGCCATAAAAAATTCATAAAATGAACATCGACAAAGTCATACAGTGATCTAATTCTAAATTACATGAAATGTCAAATAAATTATATCGTAAACAACATATAATCTAATAAGTACCTATAGAAAGGAAACATATAAAAAAGAAAAAAAAAGTTAAAAAAAAGGTTACGCACCCACTTTTGTACGATAAACAAAACAATCACAATTACTTCGGTAATTTCAGACAAAGGAGGAGTTAGACTCTAGGCACCATTTAAGAAATCATGAAGGGAGTAATACTCCTTATCAATTAGAAACCTTTTTAAACGAGCCTTAAATTTACTTTCACACCGCTCATGCCTCAGGTTAGAAGGTAGGGCATTATACACCTTAATGCACCCAATAAGTGGGCTCTTATCGTAAAGTGTGGTGTAGTGGACAGGAACGCTTAATTCATTTCTACCACGAGTTATCATATCACTATACAAGTCACCATTTCTTATGAATAGTTGCAGGTTTTTTTTTGGTGAACTGGGCGGTGTTAAATATATACAAAGATGGCACAGTCATAATATTCATCTGCTTAAACTTACCTCTACACGACTCATGGTACCCCATTCCCAGCATTAGTCGGATGGCCTTTTTTTGAGCAATAAAAACTTTATCTGAATGAAGAACGGAAGTGCGATACCAGAAAATTATACTGTAAGAGATTATAGACTGAATACAAGCATGATAAAACATAAGAATGTTATTCAGGCCCATCTGGTCCCTCAAGTACCTAATGACATATAAAGATGAGCTTATCCTAGATAGAATTGCAGTAACTTGGTGGTTCCACTGCAGCTTCTGGTCGACAATAATTCGAAGAAACTTGACACACTCCGAACTATTAAGATTTACGTTGTTAATTTCAACCTGCAGGGCCTCCTGTAATGAAATGGAAAACCATTCTGGAGTGCCTCAGGGGTCTGTTCTCGGTTCGTTGTTGTTCTTGTTGTACATCGATGACTTAACTTATATTAATATCAGGGGTAGATTCACTCTGTTTGCCGATGATTCTACGATACTTTGGACGGACAGAGATGCGGATCAGCTTGAGAAAGCTGTTGGAAATGATCTGACTAGGGTGAAGGGATGGGCTGATGCAAACTTGTTATCTTTGAATGTTACAAAAACTCATATATTGACTTTTAAATGCATATTTAATGAAATAAATCTTGGTACCCAAACAGTAAGCAGTGAGTGCGTAAATAAGTTTCTAGGTTTATATATAGATGATAAACTAAAGTTTGAACAGCATATTACTCTACTCATCTCAGCAAAAAATTAGCTTCCAACTGTTATGCAGTTAGAATAATATCAAATAACATGAATTTAACAGCCACAAGAAGCGCATATTATTCACTTATTGAATCACATTTGAGATATGGTGTATGCTTTTGGGGATTTTGTTCCAAATGTCTATTCAATGCAATTTTTGTATTACAAAAGAGAGCTGTGAAGTATATGTGTAAAGCTAAAATTAGAGATTCCTGTAACCCACTCTTTCAAAATCATAAAATTTTAACATTATCCAGTTTGTTTATTCTTGAGACTGCTTGTCTGATACGCAGGAAGTTTAAGGATGAGATTCGTTCGGCCCCAGTGTTTAATACTCGCCAAACATATAGAATAGGTTTACTAATTCCGCATTCCAGTCAGTCCAAAAACTCCATAATTTATGACAGTAAGAGAATATTTAATCAGCTTCCGCTACAAGTAAGAAATATTCAAAATGACAAGAAATTTAGAAGAACCTCTCTTGCACTTTTAATCCCCAAGGCTTATTATACATTGGATGAGTTCTTTCAGGACCGCTTTGAATAATCAATAATAAAATTGCCTAATTATAAATGTCTGTTCTTCTGGGTGTTGTGCTTTACCCTCTGTACATGAATAATTTTCGCATTATTTAACAATATTGAGTGTTTGTGCTAGGAGCTATTTTAGTATGGATGATCTTCCATAATGTAAATATAATAAAGATAAGCATTCGGCCTCTGTCGCAAATTTTAATGATTTTAACTGTTTTTTGTTTTTTAAATTTGTTTTTTCCTTATGTTATGTTTTCCTAATCCTTTTGTTTTGTGCATTCTTTTAACCGATAAGATTAGGATATTCCTTTGAACAGCTTTGTAAATGAGAAACAATTCTTTATACAATAGAGCTTTTTTGACTTTGACTTTAAATTTGTATTTGGACATTCAAATACTCATGGTTTCAAGGTTAGCTAAACATTTATGTGATAATATACGAGCTGTTAAACATTTCGATAATGACACTAATTCTTGGAGATATGAGGATAGTAGACAATTTATTTTTTTTATCGAAATTTATCAATACAATCGACACTGTATAGCGTGTACATGAAACCCAAAACTATATTTGTTTCAAGTTTGTACATAATAGTGGAGGAGGTCCTAAGACGAGATCAAATAAATATATATTTTGAATTGCTTTGTAGGGAACAAGCTCCAGAAGTTCAAGGCGTCATGATCGGTCGAGGAGCACTAATCAAACCTTGGATTTTCACTGAAATCAAACAGAAAAGACTGTGGGACATATCAAGCAGAGAAAGATATGACATTATAAGAAAATATGTCAATTATGGTTTAGAACATTGGGGATCGGACCAAAGAGGTGTTGAAAATACAAGGAGATTTTTGTTGGAGTGGTTGTCTTTCTTATACCGCTATGTCCCTGTGGGGTTACTTGAGAGACCTCCTCAGAAAATTAACGAAAGGCCTCCCTTCTTTAAGGGTAGAGATGATTTGGAAACACTAATGGCTTCTCCTGCTGCTTCGGATTGGATAAAAATCAGTGAGATGTTTTTGGGAAAGGTGCCTGAAGGGTTTAAGTTCATACCCAAACACAAGGCTAATTCGTATCAGTAAGAAGTAACGTTATATAATATGCATATTTAGGTAGATCTAAGAGCTTTATTAGTGTTTACATTGATTAAAATTGGTTTCAGTTTATTTTCAACGTACTGTGTGGTTTCGATTGCTGTTGGTATTAGTATACTGGTCTCTCGTTAAATTATATAAAGCAAATTGGCTCGTTTTTAACGTTCATTTTCCCTTTTAATGTACATGCATTTATTTACTTTGTATGTAATTTTTAATGGATTGTGGTAAATCAGGTTTCTACTATCATTGAATGAATTTACGTCACCATTTTAAAAGGCGATATGATGGTAGTATTGAACGCGTTTCGCGCAAACTCTGTTAGGGATATGCATAGCTAGCACTCCCTACTAAAATTAATGGGTTCTTGAGAACAATCCCAGAGTTGTTGGGCTGCTAAACATGGTCATTTAAGCAATTAAAAATTTGCCTAATCATGTGTCTTATTTGACAATTTTCATTTCGATTATTATAGAAAATATGGATTTAAGAGATAATAATCGAGAATATTTCGTTTTATAATTTGTTTCGACCATTTATTTAATAGAGTTTAGTATGACTGCTTTTGGTATAAATAAACAATTCTTTTGATTTGTCAATTTTGTATAAATGACTTGATACTATCTCAGGTATTATTCAAGTATTAGATGGTGGCCAAGTTGTAAATCTGCGAATCTCTAGATCCTTTCACATACAAGTTCATGCAGTTCAAAATCGAAGTAAATACAGCTCTCCGACAATTAGGCCTCAATCCATCTGAGATAGGAGAGATAACATCAGACGTGATGTACTGTACGGACACCTCAATTATATAGAGTTGCTAGCCTTTTGTGTTAGAGATCGATTTTTTTCAAGCTTGTCTGTTTTTGAATGAGGTTTTAAAGACATAAACACAAATAGTCCTCATATGCCAGACCCTGAAGTGATTGTAATTCAAGTGACATTCTAATTAGGAAATGAGCGTACAAATAATTGGTATCATTCTAAATTCTTCCTATTAATTTAATGGATTATGGTATCCACATGCATTTACTTTGTGAAATCGATACCGCCTCGTTATGCAAAATAATCAGTGTTCAAAAAGCCCAAATACCGAACGGTATAAAATCAAATCTGTACCTACTTAATTAATTCTGTGGATTTAAGACGATTTTTTCGTTAACTTTTAAGCATTCGAATTATACCGAAATATTAAAGGTAAACAATACAATAATGTGGTTTGTAAAATGTTTATATATCGTCGGATTTCATTTAAAGAATCTGATATAAATGATGAGGATCCAGATAATAAACTAAACTAACAATATTAATACCTAGGTTAAGGCATTCGTAAGTACTATAAAAAAAGGTTTTCTGAAAATTGCAACTAGAACATAATTCAACTGTGGGTTCTAAAAATTCATGGAACATACAGAATTACAAATAATGAAATAATAACATTACAAAAGTTAACCTACTGAAAATTAAGTCGGTGATTTTGAAAAGAGGAGGTACCGGAAATAACATAATTTACAATGCCTTTTTCTGTGTCATCATCTAAGTGTGTTTGCAGGCGATTCTTAACTCTGTTGATGTATATGATCAATAAGTAAAGAGTCTATAAGGTCGTATTTGACTGAATATCCCTTTTGCTTTTATCCTAGGCATACCGAATTCTGCTTTTTAGTAATTTTTTCAGCAGTTCAGCTGTGATTAGTTTTAGAATAAACTTTTCAATTAATTTAAAAAGAATCAGTTTAAATTGAGAATAGACACTTTTTGGATCTGGACACAGTATGCAGCATTATTTAGTGTTAGTTTAGAATGTCACTTGGTAACTCAACTTTCATGTTCTATTGCAACTATAAAATACTAATTCTCTAATAGAATTGTAACATTTAATTTGATAATTTTAAGATGTGACAAGATGTAGGTAACATTTTGGTGTATATGTAATTGTGACGTTTCGATTTGGGTTAGTATATGATGTATATATTTGTAAACACTTAATAAAAGATGTGTATCCCTAGTCCTAGGGAGGAAATTAATGAAAATTTACAAGACTTTAATTTACATCCACTGTTCTCACCTATGTATTATCAAATTTAGTGAGGGTTAGTTATGATAAAATCACTACTTTATTGTCAAAAATCATAGAAACAATGTAAATAGAGTGCCAAATGTTTGATTCAAAACTATCGCAGAAAGACAGTTGACCTCATTTGGGGGAAAGCTGTCAGGTGAGGCTGGACTGAAGTACGGTGTGCCTCAGGGCTCGGTCCTCTTCTCCTTTTTTTTTAAATATATGTCAATGACATAAATCCTTCTGTTCATGCTCATGACATAATATAAGCAACCTAAAATTATTTTCTTTCTGACGTGGTAAAATTGTTTGTAATAATTGTTGAGCGTAATATATTGAATCTTGAATAACAAGACATAATTAATTAAAACTTCAAATCTAATTGCACATATCCTACAAACAAGCAAAAACAATTTTCAGTCTTAAAGGTAAACGTAGTGGACTTCTTCCGTTTTTTTCGTTTACAAAACAAAAAAAATGTTTTAAAAACCTACAAAATATTTATATACACAATTCTACTTCCTGTCCTCGGATCCGTTTTTCTCTTGCAAATATTGTAAAAGATCATTCATTCCGCTAAATTCCGTCCGTCCTTGAGGCGGATTATTCTTTGGTATTGTTGGTAAAATTTGCCCCATTTTTATTCGAAATTCATCCAGCTAAAATAAATAGTTTTACATTTTCAACAAGTCCAAGTCCAATTATAAAATAAAATATTTATTTACGGACAAGCCATTTTACAAATTACAAGAAAAATAATAGAAATACGTTAAAATAACAAAGAACACATGTAATGTACGAGGTGTGAGCATAAAAATACAATTTAAAAGTCATATTTCAACAACTGACCCAAGTAGGTCCCAAAGCTCTTAATTTCCCCTTAAACTGAGATATTAATAATAATAATAATAATAATAATAAGCTTTATTGTCTAACAGAAAAAGAACTTCCATTTACAAGACAATTAAGTACAAAAAGTTAAAACTAAATTATAAATAACAATACTACAAAATAACTTACACATATACTACATATTTTAATACATTAAATTAGAAATTTATTTCTGAGTTTATTGGTGATCTGCGCTGGTGAAAGTCCGAAAATATCAATGTCGCCACACGATGTATTAAACAGGATCATTCCTCTATAGACTGGTGCTTTAAGTAAGAAGTTTGTGTTTGGAGTTGCTAAGAAAAACGTGGAAGGATTTCTGGTAGTTCGAGATGGCACGTGAAATTGAATTTACGTTAGTAAATCGGAGCAATCGATGGAAACTGTACAGATTTTGCTAATAAATTGTATTAGTAAAAAATTTCTGCGGTTCAACAAAGATGGGACCTGGAATCTCTGCAAAAGAAGAAGCTGATCGCTGCCTCTGGGTGGATACATTCCATCACACTTAAAGGCAAGAAACTTTAAAAATTTTCTCTGAATGCTCTCCAGTTGAGCCACATATCGGTCATAAACTGGGTTGAAAATAATTGCTCCATATTCGAGTTTGGATCTTATATAGCCAGTGAAAAGTGGTTTAATCGCGTGTTTGCTAGAGAAGTCCTTGGAATTGCGTATGATAAAGCCAAGCATCTTTGTTGCACTGTTGCAAATATAGTCTATATGGGGAGCAAAAGTGGGCTTTGTGTCATATATTACACCAAGATCTTTGAAGGTAGAACATCTAGTGACAATTGAGTCACCTAATTTATAATCAAAATCAATAGAAGTTTGCGTGTTTGAAAAGGTCATAGTTAGACATTTACTAATATTCAAAGGGAGATTATTCAGCTTGCACCACTGTTCGATTGCTCTCAGATCCGCCTGCAGGCCATAACAATCATTGAGAGAACGCACAACTTTAAAGACTTTCAGGTCATCTGCAAACAGTAGTACAGTACCTGAGACTTTATTGCATATATCGTTGATGAAAAGAAGAAAGATCAACGGTGCCAGATTACTGCCCTGAGGTGCTCCACTAGTTGCCTGGAATTTATTTGATTGATGTCCCCGAACTTCAACATATTGTACTCTATCACTCAAATATGATTTAAAAAAACATAGTAAGGTCGGAACTAAACCCCATTATGTTAATTTTTTGGAGAAAAATATTATGGTCGACCCTATCGAAGGCCTTCGAAAAGTCCGTGTAAAGTGCATCAACTTGAAGTCTGTCATCAAGAGCCCGGACCTACGTATTGGGAAAAGAGTGCCAAATTGGTTACGGTACTGCGGTTGCTGAAAAAGCCATGTCGGTTTGGAGAGATAATATTTTTTACCGAGGTGAATATGCATTCGTATATAAAGACATCTCGAAGACCTTCGCAAACGCACACAAAATGGATATGGGCCTATAGTTAGATATATCCGATATGTCCCCCTTTTTGAAGATAGGTGTAATTTTCGATTCTTTCCAAATCTTGGGAAAGACACTGGTTTTGAGTGAAAGGTTGAAAATAAAGGATAGAGGCTGAAGTAACGCATGGATGCAGTCCTTGACCAAAAAGCATGGTATCTTGTCCGCGCCCTAAGTGGTTCTATCTTTTAGCTTTTTTGCTGATCGCAGTATCATATCATGTGTGATGTTCTTTAGCACAATATGTGTCCCATTATTGGTGGCATGATTTTGAATTACAGGATCGGTCGGACTGGTGTAAACACTTCTAAAGAAAGCAGCGAATGCGTTCACAATGTCAGTGGGATCGGACAGTTCTAGTTCTCCATCTTTAAATATTTCAGGGAGAGACGAAGCATTTTTTCTAGATTGTATAATATGTCCAAAATTTTGTAGGGTCACTTACTATAGAAGCTTCGGCCTTTCTGACATAATCGATGTGTGCGGCATCGAATCATATATTTTGTATTAGAGCGTAGAAGTCGATACTTAGTTTTTAAAGTGTCTGTGTTAATTCGTTTTAATTTTTTGAATATTCTATGTTTACGTTTAATACTTTTAATTATAGTAGATGTAAACCAGACAGGAAATTTCCTTTTTCGGATAATCGACTTAGGCACGCATACATTAAAGATGTTATATAACACTTCGTAAAACCTAGCACAGGCCTCATCGACATTTTCGGAGCCTGAAACAGAGGCCCAGTCTGAATTTATTATCATATTATATAATAACGGAAAGTCGGCGCGTCTGAAGTTGAATCTTGATTGCTCAATATTGACAGGAAAGTTGTGTTTCTTATTCAGATTAAGTTTAAAAGCAATATTTATTGTGGGATGGTGCGAGTCTTCGCCAACAAGTTGACACAATGCATGAAAAACTGGATAAAACCAAGTCCAGTATTCTATTGAACGAGTTAGGGATAGTGTTATACTGGAGTAATGTGAAAAGATGGCAGAAATTATTTAAAACCGCCGCCCTGGAATCTGCATTGAAGTAAAAGTTGGTAAATTGAAGTCGCCTATTATTAGTAGATTTTTACCATGCAGGTAGTGCATGGATTCAAAGTACTCACAGAAGGGCGATAATTCGGAAATAGGTATCGGTAATCGGTATATAAATGACCAGGAGAAAAAGGGGAAAATAGTTGACCTACTACATCAATCTTGGTAATATTGGTATTAATAATCTGGAGATCAAGTTGTATTGCTTTGAACGACCTCTTAACAGCAAGGATCACTCCCCCATCTCGTGATTACACCCATTTGGTCAATTCTTCTATCGCATCGAAATACTGAGAAGTCGTTGCCAAATAGTTCGATGTTACAAAC
The DNA here is from genome assembly GCA_016904865.1 of Pissodes strobi. Classification (NCBI taxonomy): domain Eukaryota; kingdom Metazoa; phylum Arthropoda; class Insecta; order Coleoptera; family Curculionidae; genus Pissodes; species Pissodes strobi. The sequence continues at coordinate 129,405 of MU184713.1, forward strand.
ACCGTCTTGCAACCAGCTCTCCGTTACTGCTATGATGTCATGGTCCGTGCTACACACAGCTTTATAGAATTCGTTGGTTTTAGTGTTGAGTCCTCTCACATTCTGGTATAGGCAAGACAAATTACATTCACCCGTAGAAGTGCTGCCTGACGAAACAGAAGAATTTGCGGCGTGCGGTACATCGCTTGCGGTAGTTTGTATTTTTTCTAGGCTGGTAGCTAGATTGGATTCTATTCGTCGATAAACAAAAAAATTTTTAGATGACGCTAATATGTAATTGTTTACAAGAAATGTGATAAGTTCTTTCTTAGAGTCGTAGCTCATGACACCATTTACATTAGCAGAAGTGAGTGGTACAAACGGAACATTAACTCCGTGCAAATAAGAGATCACAAAAGTGTTAATATCATGAATAAAACTATTTAGGACTGATCTATTTAAGTGATATCCACCACTTAAATAGATCAGTCCGATCACAATTAGGTTTGTGTGGGATGTTTCCCGGGCTAGTCTGTCCATTTCGTCCTTCGTTATGCTCCGCCCAATTATTGCGTCAAAGCTTGGAATAAAAATAAGTACAAAGTCGTCCTTGTTAAACCTATTGCATAGTCTTGAACAGTCACAGATAAGTTCAGATAGTTTAAATCTGTCATCAAATTGGCAGTTTATATCGAAGGTCTTATTGGTTAGATTTTTTAACAGCGCACCCGTTCCTTTGGCATTACTTCCTCCCATGATTAGTAGTTGTTTCTTTTTTGTTGGGAGGCTAACTCCATTAGGTATAAGTGAAGGTAATTTTGAGCAGTCGACGTCCATGGTATCCATAGTTTGTATACTAGCCGTAGTTTTTGAGGATGTTAATTTTAGGATTGTACTGACGTCACTGCTTCTAAAAGCCGATAACTCCTCTCCAAGATGAACATTTTAATTTTTGCTTTCTTTAAGGTCTTTTGCATCAACTTCAATTTCAGCATTTAATGTATCTATGGTAGTAAGGCAGTTTTGATTTATTTCGTTAAGATCTTTAAGTTGTTGAATTAGATCAGTGTTTTTATTTTTTAGCTCGTCTAGATCCTTGGCGAGAGTTATGTCTCTTACAAGTGAGTGTGCAATATTACTGTTTACATTGGTTTGCGGACTGTCGTCGATGGTTTTCGAAACTGTATTACTATCTTCAGTATTAACCTTGAGAAGATCATTTTCTTCTTTTAATGTTGTTAGCTGGCAGGGACGTCAAACTGGTGAGAGCAGTTTGATTACGGGGAGTGACGCCCCCGCCATTCCGAGTTGCCACGGGATGTGGCCCATCAAATCCCGTCGTCCTCCTCCAGGCTGGAGAATTCGCCGCCCTCCTGGATCTTTTTCTAACCACCAATCCTGACCAGTACACAGTTACAGTTGGTCCGCCATTGGGTACTTCCGACCACAAACTTATTACAACGATTTGTGAATTGCCACTCATACAGAAGGATCCACCATTGCCTCGCAAAATCTGGCATTACAATTCTGCAAACTGGGACGATCTAAGGGAGTTCTACCTAGATTTTCCTTGGCTAGACGTCTGCTTTGGCGCTGACGATCCGTCAGTCTGCTGCGAAAAGATCACGCAAATAATCTCCTCAGGAATGGAAGCATACATCCCAAATTCCATCAAGTTACCATCAAAAGGAAAGCCCTGGTTCGACAGAAGATGCGAAAGAGCTGTGGGTAGGAAACAGCAAGCCTACAAGTACTGGCAGCAAAATCAGACCGCTGAAAATCGCAATTATTTTGTCGCAGCGAGAAACTAATGCAAGCGTATTATCGACGAAACTAAGGACAAACACAATCAAAGGATCAGGAATAAACTTTTGCAATGCCCCAGTGGCTCCAGGAATTTCTGGTCGGTAGCAAAGGCAGTAAGTAGCAACTTTACAGAAACGTCTCTCCCACCTTTGACAGACGAACGTGGCATCACGGCGACTACAGCCAAGGAAAAAGCAAACATGCTCGCCAAAATGTTTTCTTCGCACTCTACCTTGGACGTCCCCCAAGGCAAGACTCTCCCTACCATATCGAACATCAACACTACCATGGCAGAAGTCAAATTTCATCACCGTGATATTCGTAAAATCCTTAAAAATCTAGATAAGCAAAAGGCATCAGGACCGGACGGAATACCTGCCATCGTGTTAAAGAACTGCGCCAACGAACTAACACCCGTTTTTTCCAGGCTTTTTTCTCTGTCTTACGGAAAAGGGATTTACCCATCTTCTTGGAAAGTCGCTCGAGTGCAACCTGTTCCAAAAAAGGCAAGAAAACCACGCCCTCAAACTATCGTCCAATTGCCTTGCTTCCAATAATCTCCAAAGTCATGGAACGTGTAGTCAATCAGCAACTGCTCAAGTACCTCGAGAACAACAAAATAATCAGCGATAATCAATACGGCTTTCGCAAAGAGAGATCGACAGGAGATATATTGGCCTATATCACTCATATATGGAGTAGGGCAATTGAGAACTACGGAGAGTCTCGAGCGATTGCGTTGGATATTTCAAAGGCATTCGACAGAGTTTGGCATGACGGACTGCTCAACAAACTACCGTCCTTCGGACTGCCAGCCTCTCTCTGCAGCTGGCTAGCCAGTTTCCTTAAGAGCCGATCTCTGCACGTTGCAGTCGATGGACACATCTCGGACACATTCACCATCAACGCGGGCGTGCCTCAGGGCGCAATACTTTCACCAACTCTGTTCCTCATCTATATTAATGACCTGCTAACCGAAACAAATAATCCTGTTTACAGTTTTGCAGATGACAGTACCCTTGTCTCCCACTTTAGATCAGAAAAACCCTTACCAGCGACTGAGACTCATCACCGTAGACAGGAGCAGATTACAGCAATTAATCAAGACCCAAGCAGCCACGTTTACCAAGAGGGCCAATACAGCGGGCCCTGACATCATTATGGCAGGGTCGACCATTCCTTCATCCTCGTCAATCGGACTGCTGGGTATCTCGGTCAACAGCAATATGTCCTGGCATGACCACGTTGCTAACATCGCAAAATCAGCCTCCCAGAAGCTTGGTGCGCTATTTCGCAACAAATAGCTCTATACACCGCAGCAGTTGCTCTTGCTCTACAAAGCGCAAATAAGACCGTGCTTAGAATATTGCTCACATATCTGCGGTGCCGCACCAAAGCACACCCTAAAGCTGCTGGATTCCATTCAGAAGAGAGCTGTGCGGCTCGTCGGCGACCCGGAGTTGACCCGGAATCTAGATAGTCTGGAACACCGCAGACATGTAGCCGAGATATCTCTATTTTACAGATACTTTCACGGCAGATGTTCTCAGGATTTGGTCCGCCTCATCCCGCCCTTGGCAGCTCCTGTCAGACAGTCACGACAGACGGCAAGAGCGCACCAGTTCGTCGTACAACTGGAAACACCTAGAACATCGCTTTACAAGAACTCCTTTGTCTGGCGCTCTGCATCACTGTGGAACTCACTCCCAGGACATCTGTTTCCCACAAATTACAACTTACAAATATTCAAGAGCCGTGTCAATCAACATCTTCGCACACACACCGCTCGTCGAGCGCCATAGGGTCTCCCTTTAGTGTGTGTGCCACCGCCATAAAAAAAAATATTACCCTCTTTAGTTTACTTATATACTCTTCGTGTTTAGTTGTAAGTTTGGTAATGTAAGTATCCCTCTTCTTTATATCGTTTATTGCCTTATGGAATTGTTCGTGTGCTTTTTTGTATTGTGGAACTTCATTTATTTCTTTTTTACAATCAAAACAGTAGAACGATATCATCTTTTATTGAGAGTGAGAGCGTCTGCCTCGGTTGTGGAGATTTTGGAACAATTTTTACAGATAATTACTTTGCAACCGTCGCAGGATGCACCAAAAATCTTGTCGTCTTTCGGTCTTCTTTTAAAATAACAAACACCGCTACAATGCGAGCAATTTAATTGTGGCATAATGAATTATTCTAAAAAATTAGACAGGGGATTAACCAAATAAAAAAAGGAAATATAAGACATAGGACACACACTTCTCGCCTTGGGGTCTATCAAGACATTTATAATGAGACAAACTTGGGTATGGGGACCCAGATAAGAGCTAGGGGGTAAACAAAGGAAAAAACAAAAGGGAAGTTGGGACCATATGTAATAAATATATTTTTATGTTGTTCTTGTTATTAAACTATTGCTTTAGTTTAAATATGTCGGGTTTTGGCAGTGTTAATAAATTCGTAAATTTTAGCGGCTATGCACGCTAAAACTCTCTATTCGTTAAAAAAAAGTAGAGATTTGTTTTGATTATTTTATGTGGATAAATATTTGAGGTTATATCTAAAATGTAAAAGAAATTTGCTGTTGTTTTCCTTAACACGTTCACTGCCGTAGGTATATTTGCTTGTTTGGTCCATAACGCCACGGTATTTTTTTGAAATCTGTTCCTACAGGCCAATAACGCCACTGAGTAAAGTATTGCATAACTAAAAGTCTTCTAGCGAAAATTTTGAAAAATAACGCCTCTAGCCTTCAAAAATATTTTTTTTGTCGCTCGGTCCTATAGACCGAGTCGGCGCAGGAGGATCTCGTCTTCGATTTGCGACACTCGGTCCGGTACCGCGGTCCGTGTTGATCTGTTGTGACGCGTTTACGCTTGTTGTTCGAATCCTTTCAGGCCTCCCCGTTGATTAGTAAGGCCGACTCAACTTATATACATTCTAGGAGACATATTTTTCGATATTTGACAAATTTCTCAAAAAATATTTCCGGTAAGGTTTGGGTTCCGAGATTTTTAGAGGTTGGTCAGGAACCCTTTTTCGATACTTAAAACATTTGCCAATGAATTAAAATAAAAGACGAAAATATGAAAAAAATTATAAGATATCTATGTTGTACTGACATTAGTAGAATTAAAAAAACTCAAAACTACTAGGTGCGAACTTGTCTCACAGGCCGGCTCGGTCTATTATCATGCTTATTGGCACTAAAGAAAAGACCGGCGGCGCTCGGGAACCTTTAAACGATCTAGGTCTTATAGACCGAGTTGGCGTGTGCGAACCGTTTTATCTCGGTCTATAGGACCGAGTTTTTATAGTTTGAACACTTCGTTCTCGGTCCTATAGACCGTGACGGCAGGGAACGTGTTAATACCCTCAAACCTGACAACTCATTAACAATCACTTACACACCGATAAAAAGCTGCACGTTTTTATATAAAATACTTTAAAATTAAATGCAAACCGCCCGCATTCTAGATAATAAAATAGCACAAGATTGAACGCTCGACTTCACGCGACGCTCGACAATTTACAACGCTAACCAGAAATATTTTTTGAATGTAATACATATTGAGGTGTTAAATATATCTATTGACTTAGGTAAACCGTTAGCCTCTCTGCACATTCGTGAAAGTGGACAGAAGAATCCATAATTGGTTCCATGATATGATACATGGAACAACGCAGACTGCCTGGTATATCTCAGTGGCACATGCAATCCAACTGCACCCAACAATGATGAGCAATCCATGAGGCCATCAAACAGCCTATGGAGAAAATAGAGGTCATTGTTTATTCTGCGCTACTCCAAACTTTCTAGACCCAATAATGTGCACAGATCACCATAATCAATATGCTCAATTGGAATACCCATCTTATATGCTATATGCCTCAGATACTACAGATAACAGATTTGTTGGTGAAAAAATAAAAAATCAATAACAAGTGATATTCAAGAAAATTGAATTGCTAAATTATGCTAATAACAAGATGGAAATGCCTAAATACCAAAAACTACTAACGAACTAAAGAAGATAACCAGACGTTTCCCGCATAAATTTTAAGACAGGCGGAAGATTACGTCGTAAACAGCGAAAATAGAATTCAAATTAATAATTTGACAGTGTGTATTGTGAAACTGCAACATTTTTCTAATGGATCCCCCTTCAAACTCTATGAGATCAAGTCCATCTACAGATTTCT
>MU184714.1:8808-23500 GCA_016904865.1 Pissodes strobi
GCTGTAGTGCAGTCATAGAGACTCAACATTTAGTATTGTGATTTAATGCTATCCTTTCTTTGAGGATATATTGTGTTGGTTTCTGTTTGTGTTTTGACACTACTCATTTATCAGGATTCTGCACTAGGTAAGCATTTTCTCTGGAATTAATTTTTTCCCCTATTGCTTGTGAAGCACGCGCACGACGCCATGACGCTAATGGTCCTTTCCCTTATTTCTAGAGGCTTTCCAAGTTCGTCGTATAAGACCGAGACCGTCGACTTTCTAGCAACCCTCACACGCTCGTGTGTGCGGCTTTACTCACGTCGTATCGGTGATCAGCTAGAGACATTACCTAGTTGTGCTTGATGCTGGTTATTCCATTCGCTGGATGCCGAGAAAAGATGATAAAAAAGACACTTTATTAAAATCAAAAACATTCTCTATTGTCAAAGACTTAATAATTTTTTTTTAAAATTGTGTTATGTCGCTTATGTTTAGTATTAGTTATTTAATTAAGTTGAATATTTTAGCGTCTTATCGACAGACTAGTTCAGGCTGATTTCACTCAACTACTTGACAGCTTATTTTTACTTCGACTTTGTTACGTTCGAAGGAGCATCCAGGGGACTACTGCAAGTTTCCTTGCATATGAGCACTGGAGCAAAATTATTTCAGGCTTGGGGGACTTAAACCAGAAATGGCCTCTCCAGAGTTGATTTTGATCGCCAGCTTAAGATTCGTGTTAGAAGCTTAGGACATAATATGTTAACTGGAAGAATAGATTTGATGTGAGGCACATTCTACTGGACTGAGGGCCTGCTCGTGAATTTATATTAGATAATTTGCCGACAGTTGCAAGTTTAGGCTCATTATCGCTTGAGGTAGTTTGTATACTTTAGTAGTTCACAATATTTATGTCGATTACTGGGGTGTAATGCTAGTTCGCGTCCGTAGTAGTAATACTGCACGTGCACCCTGGGTAGCGCTAAATGAACTAGCACAATACTGGTGACCAGACAATTCCATAAAGGGATCTCCTGGTCATATCAAACCAAGATGACTTCTGGAAAAGACGATCAAACTGGTCTTTGTGAAGACCAACCGACAATAAAACTTGGACCAAGCATCGGGTTTGCCAACTAAACATCGAAGGCATAAGCAGAGCCAAATGCCAGTTTTTACACAAGATTTGAATAGCGATATTGGCGTGGTCGCAATCCAAGAAACTTACACTGAAAATGCAGAGCAACTGAGATCAAGTGGTAAAATATCTGGCTACGACCTGATTGGTGCCACCTATCACAAATTCTATGGAATAGCAACTTTCGTCCGAGCTAGAGGATGCTGTTCTGAAATCAGAATCAACAGCAAATGAGATACATCAGATTATTGTAAAAGTTGGCGAAACTATAATAAATAACATTTATAAGCCTCCTGCAAAGCAGTGGCCCCAACAAGCCCTCCAAACCCTTGACCATCCAGCCATATATGTTGGAGATCTAAATGGCCACCACGAACTCTGGAAGGATAGGGAATCGGACCAGAACGGAGCAGACCTGGTGAAGTGGGTGGAAGATCAGAATGCCTACCTAATTTTCGACGCCAAAGATCAATGTACTTAACACCACCAGAAAAACACAATTGAATCCCATCTTGAATTAATTGACGAGACCTTTCGAAAGATATAAAAGATTTTTTTTAATATTAGGATATCATTCCGAAGATGATGTTTTTAGCTGGTATTCTTAATATATGATGTTAATATATAATTCCCAAATAAAATCAAGTCTCTTGACTCTCATTGTATTGAACTTCTTGTCAGGACTAGTTCGAGCGCTTCAGTTCTGGAATAAGCAGCTTAGCCTTATCAATGGAATATATTCAATGTGCGATAAGTTGTATTTAACACGTGAAGATACCAGCTTATTTGATAATAACACATTATCGATCGTCAATCTCCGAAACTGTGCTAATGACTTTTATCGGTCTCTGCCATTACTGTCTACTCCCCGAATAGCGAGATAATGCGATCCAAATTATAAGTTACGACGTCTTATATTGGCTTATTACCCCGATATGGCCGTCTTTGAAGCTGGACGCTGAAAGGGACCCCCGAACCGAATGATCTGTTATAATGGGCTCGCCTGGAATAGACTATAAGGATAATGTTTGATTTTGGGGAGCCGTAATGGAAACTAATAAGTTCATATTAGAAGTTATGGGTTATAGGCTGCATTCTTTCATATCGCTTGATTTTCCCTGTTTCATATTTTCGATTTGATAATAAGTGCGGGTGCTTGATGTAAGGGTATTGATAAAGGATTAGGGGGAGGGGGGTTCAGGCATAGCGCATTCGTCCAGAAAGACCTCCGTCCGGGCCCAACTAGACCTGGAGCAACCCTCCTTATTGGACCGGTGCCACTATATTTTTAGATCCTTCAAGGTGTCGAGCATGGGCTCTCTTGACGGCTCCGACTAATACAAACAAATGAAGGCGCAGACAGAATTGATCCCACTGGAACATCCGGTGTCCGCCGGCCTGGGTACCGGCGTGAATGGAGCTTGGACACCCGATTAATCCTCGGGGAGAAACAACGGTCACTGAGCGTTTGCTACGTGTTCACGCAATGGCGGCAAAGGAGCCGATACACAACGTATGTTGATTCGACCGAAGACCAAGCAGAAGTTATGAAGGGTTAGCCTAGTCGTGTCATATGAACTTGTGTTGTTACGTCTGCATCTTTGGATATTATGCGTAACGGTACTGTAATATTTTTCTATTCTGATGACCATGGAAAGATAAAATAAATAGAAATAAATTTACTGTATTTAAAACTAGGTCTACTTATGTCAATGTGCCTCAATACCTTAATATCCAATACACTCCATAAAACCACTAAATTTCTAATAAGATTGTAGCGAAAAACCTCAAACATACTAGTATAAAAGAAAAATCAAAGGATACGAAGGAAATCGAGTTATTTCGTTGATATATCCGTCGTCTTTTCTAAGTCTTCTATAAGCTCTTATAAGTTGGGTCGGTCTCAGTGATCTCGCTGATTTGATTTATCGGATTAAGGAAGCCCTTCACACTCTCAAAGGAAAGAAATACAATTTTTCTTTCTTAAAGGGAATCAACACTTCGAATTTCGGTGACACATTCGGGATGGGAATTTATCCGCGCTAAATCAAGATTGATTTTTCCGAGCTCGGTCTGGTCCTTAGAAACGATACACTTCCCACTATTACAAAGTATTAAATGTATGTATTATTTACAGTAAGTGTTGCACACATACAATGAATATTTATACACAGGACGTTCACTTAAACATGTACCTAGGAGACAAGGATCCAGAGCTACAACGAAATTTGTTAATGATGTAGACAGCTTTAGTCAGCTTTAGACAGGTCTGCATTTGGTCTGTATATAATTTTAGACAGCTTTAGGTAGGTTTGTATACAGTTTCAGATATCTTATGTGAGGAAAACGAGATTAGTCTGATAGCTGTACTTTTCACCTGCTGGCCTTATCTTCGACATAATCCGGCCTCCAGATATTAAATCATATTCATATTAACGAACACCTCAACATAGAATTTTCAGTTCTAATGGTGAATGCCTCGCGTCATGTGAACGTATGCCAACGAACCGTTAAGTCTTGATAGTGTTTTGTAAATGTTGTGTACGCGGTTGTAACGGTAATTATCCAAAAGGAGCAAAGTTGGCGATGTTTTCGTTTTCCTAAGAGTAACGCACAGCTATTGGTGGCTTTAGACAGGTTTATACCGATTAGGCAACTTTAGGCACCTTTAGACAGATCTGTGTACAGCTATAAACAGATCTGTATTCAGCTTTAGACGGGTGGTTTGCATACAGCTTTAGACAGGTTAATCAGCTTTGGACCTAAGTCTATATAATTTTAGATAGCTTATGTGGGGGAAATGCTTTAGTATCCCTAAACTTTGGTCTGGTACATACACTAGTGCCAGATATTAAATTATATCATTTCTAATCAGAAATGTCTTGAAGTCTATTGGGAATCGAATTCGCATAGTCGGTATCTATGGCATGTCCATGACATGAAACTTCAAAGCTCTTAAGGAGCCATCATTCAGTCAGCATCAATCAAAAAAATACTATTTGTTGACGTTGTTGTTATTCTGTTTACTCCCGAAAGTGTAAAATTTTTACGTCTGTGAGGTGCTTTTGGTGCTCAGTCCTGCGGATTACTGTAGTTTTGTGTGCCTTTTGCATCATTTATTGAATTCCGCGCCGGCTTTTGTGCCCATAAGTTTTAATCTTTGATAATAATTTGCCCAAAATCGCGTGTTTAGTGCTTTAGTTTGGATCAGCTGATTTTGAAGGTTGACACTGTTGAAAGCTGTTAATGACATTGTCTTGACAGCATAGAGAGGTTACTACTTTTGTGTTCTCTGTGAAGGTTCGCTGATCATTTATAGAGCTGGGCTAAATTATCGACTTTTCTTAGTGTTATCGATAATTTTGGTGCATGCCGCATTTATTGATATTGCCAGGGCCGTGATCAACTATCGATTCCTGTGATCAGAGTGAGATAAGATTTCAGTTATGAATACCGACTTGCTGAAATGTTATAAGTGCAAACAGCCTTGCGATTCCAAGCCGAAGGATGAAAAAGCGGAGCTCTTTGGTTATCCCTGTGACACATGCAAAAAAGTTATTTGCAGGGATTGCACTGGGTTACTGGCGCAGGAGGTTCGATGTGTTCCCAGTCATTCCAGAGGCATGTTTTTCTTTTGCCCTGATTGTGTCTTGGTTATTAGAGAACTGCCCAACCTGAGAGGGAAAATGGATGAACTACGGAGGGCATTTGTTGCAACTAAAATGGAAGTTGCCAGACATACCTCTCCTCAAGCGAGTAGTGAGTTGGAGCTAACTGCTCTAAAGCAACGGGTACTTGATCCGGATAATTTGACCAGGGCAACCGAGAGGCAGCAGATTGATCACCTGACCCTCTGTGGCGGAATGGATGAGGAACTTGCCTCTTTGAGGCAAAGAGTTAACATACTGGAAAGCCGCTGCAAAGCTGCAGGGCACTCCCTGCCTGACCCCTCCTTAGTGGTGACCGAAGCTGTCAATAATACTATCGATTTAACCAGGGATGTAGCGGCCGATGCTCCAACTCCCAATACCAACGGTGGAGCTATGGATGAGAGCGTGGGTCAAGCCCTTCAAGAATTCAGAGTGCATCAGCTGGTTCTTCAGACTCAGGAAATCACCAAACATATTGCCATACTCAAGGACACCAATTATTGAAATGGTGTCCTTGCTTTCCAACTTACCTTCCCAGTCAACCCTAAGGGTGGTTGCCCCTAAGACCTCTCTGCGACCTTCATCTCCAAAACCAAGTGGAGCAAGCCTGGAAAATGGTACCAAGGACATAAGTACTCAACCTAAAGATCTTATTAAGGGGAACTGTACCAAAATATCTCGGCAGGATGGTCTCTTCTCCAAGGCTTCCTTCCTCGAAACCGAGCTTGAGACCGGGTCAAAGTATGAGGAACAGTCATGGAGCTGAAAGCCGTGCCTGGATCTTTCTCTCTGGGTTATCCAAGAACAATTCAGTTAATGATGTATTGGCTCATCTCGATTCCCATGGGTTCAAGGGCTGTGTGTGTGAAGAGTTGGCCAATCCACAGGACCAGATTAAATCAATTAAATCATTTAAAATTGGAGTTAACTCTCATGTAATGCCACAGGTTCTGGATGCAGAGGTCTGGCCACCGAGCGCTGTTGTCAGGAAGTTTTTAAACCGGAAGCGCCTATATTTCAACAAAGGAAAATAATGCATACTGGTAAAACTAATTTGAATGTTATACTACACCTTAATATTCAATCTTTACGTTCCAAAGTTCTAGAGCTCGAAGCATACCTTGAATCCAACCTCAATATTAATATACTTTGTTTCAATGAACACTGGATGTCTGAGGCGGAGATAGGTGTGACCCATATACAGGGATTTAATCTTATTTCCAAATTTTGCAGGATAGACAGAATCCATGGTGGGGTATGCATATATGTGCGTGACGGACTCAGATGTGAGTCTGTCCGTGTTTTGCCCCAAGGAGTTGCTTGTGAGGTGGATTTTGAGATTGCGGGGATCCAACTGGGTGAGTTTTTCATATTTACCATTTACAGATCTCCACTGGGCGATATCAACAATTTCCTCAGTTGTCTGGAGGGTTTTCTTGGAGACTTAACAATAAACAAAAAATATGTCATCACTGGTAATTTTAATGTTGGGTTTAATTTGAACCAGACACAATCGAGAATGGTTGTCAATTTGTTTTCGTGCTTGGGACTGTATCCAGTTATTAAGGGTGCTACTAGAGGATTACATTTTCTAGATAATATTTTCACGAATCTTCCTAGTTCTAATTTTAAAGCAAATATTTGTGATCCATCATTGTCTGATCACCTGGGAATTGAGTTTCAATTCAACCAGGGAATCCCTGCCCCAGGTGATGCTGTACGTATATGTTACCGCCCTATAACCAATTGGGCTTGTTATATATTTTATAATATGAGAGAACTTTAATTGGGACTATATAGGCAATTCCAATAATATTGATGCCTCTTTTAACTTTTTCGTTGATTCTCTTGTCGGCGCTTATTCTATGTGTTTTCCAATGAAGTCAAAGTCTGCGTATACCGCCAGGCGCTCAGCTGCTTCCAAGTGGTTTGACGAGTCCCTCAGGGTTATGAGAGAACGGCGCTGTTTCTTAAGACAAGGCAGTCAACAATACCCCAATTTAATATCAGCTGATACCATCCGCACTTACCCTTGAAATTACCGTTTAGAAATCTAGACCAGGAAGAGCGAGGCCAATGACAATAATTTTATAAGTCAGGCAAGTAATGCAGTCCAAGCAATGTGGAAGGTAATTAAAACGTTTAACACCAGTGCAAATGATTCGGAGCCAAGTAATGTTAATGCTAGCCATTTTAACGAGTCCTTTGTTAATTTACCGACCAAAATAAAACAAACACTTCCTCCACCTCCCAATGACTTATTTGACTGGCACATGCGGGCCCGGATTTTCTTTTACTGTGGTTCCATACAACCAGGTGCGTCAGGTCATCGATGGCATGAGGAATAGTGCTAGCAAAGATCCATATGATTTAAATATGAGACTCATAAAGACAGCCAAAAACTTGATTGTTGTTCCCCTGAAACTGATCAACATGGCCATCTCCGAGGGCATCTTTCCATCATGCCTTAAAACTGCCAAGGTCATACCTATTCACAAGAAAGGTTCAAAAGAGGATGTTGAAAACTATCGTCCCATCTCTCTTGTGAATTGTCGGTATGATCTTTGAGACTTTACTTAAGGCCCAAATGGAGGACTATTTTGAATTGAACTCTCTATTCTATGTGAACCAACATGGGTTCAGAAAGGATCACTCCACCATCAGTGCAGTTGGGAAGTTGTGTTAGGTTGTGCTTGAGGGTTTTGAAATTGGGTTGCACTCTCATGCCACATTTTATGATCTATCACGGGCATTTAATTGCGTTGAGCATAGTATTCTCCTTCAGAAGCTCAACTACTATAGATTTTCTCCAAACAGCCTCTCACTTCTGCAGTCCTATTTAAGTGCCAGAAGTCAGTATGTTTGCTTTAAGAGTTGTATAGGTCTCAGACTTTGCTGCTCAAGCATGGGGTTCCTCAGGGATCCGTTCTTGGGCCAATCCTGTTTCTTGTGTATGCTAATGACCTGCCCAATTGCCACACAGATTGCACTTTTTATTTGTATGCTGATGACACTGCATCCTTGATTGCTGATAGCAGTTACGCAAATGTCCCTCTCAGGGCTCAACAGTCGTGTACTCAGTTTAGAGACTGGGCTATTTCGAACGGATGAATGAATGAGTAAAAAACTCAAAGTTTAACGTTCTCCCTCCGAGATGCTGATATTCAACAACGGTCCTTGAGCGTGTCTGTGAACTTCCTGGATGTAACGTTGGATAGAGGTTTGACATGGCATTGTCATATTGATGAATTGTCGACCAGATTATCGAGATGTATTTTTCTCATTCGCAGTTTGTCTGGGGCTGTCTCTGCACGCATTCTCAGGACAGCTTACTTTGGGTATTTCCACTCTCTAATGACGTATAACCTTCTAAATTGGGGTCCAGCGCACATGCCCAGGATATGTGCGTTGCAGCGTCGATGTCTGAGAGTGATTGCTCAGGTGGGTTACAGAGATTGTTGTAAGATCCACTTCAAGGGTCTAAGAGTTCTCACCCTACCCTGCGCATTTATACTTGTGTGTCTATTATTTGTGAAGGGGAACCAGTCCGACTTTACAACCCACGCTAGCACACACACCCATTACACCAGAAATGGCAACTCCTTGATGGCACCATATCGGAGACTAAACCGTACTCGTAATGGCGTTTTTTATTATGGGATTAAGTTCTTTAATGTCCTGCCTATCTCTGTTAAGGAATTGTCTCCTAATACTGTCAATCGAGCTTCAATTTTGATGTTATTGTCTAAGTTTGGTCAGGAGTTTAATGTTGGGTGTTTTTAAGTATTAAATTTTAGGCTAATATGTTATATATTTTTACATTTTGTTTCCTAATTGATTTTAATTGTATAAGTCTTAATACCTAAGTACTTAAGTTTATGCTTCTGTTTATTAATTTTAATTGACTTGTGTAAAGGTTTTTAACTTTGTGACACCAATAATTTAATAAATAAATAAATAAATAAATAAATAAAAGATGGGGTGGCTCCTAGCGGGCTTTTTTTGTCCACTAATTAAGTCCGTTGTGCCCTCAGCCTGCACTAGAGAACTAAAAACTAAAACGCTGTCTTGAAAGACAGCTTGCAGACTTGGGCTAACAGCCCCACAACACAGCCCCTCACGAGGGGCTGTATTGAAGGTATTGAGGGTCTGTTAGCCCAAGTCGGCAAGACATACCGTTGAGGGACTGTATCAAGGACTGAATTGAGAGGCTGTTAGCCCAAGTCGGCAAGATGTCTTTCAAGACAGGTTTTTAGACAGACAGCTTATGTCGGTAATGTTTGCCACTGCGCATCTCCCCCGCGGTGGAGCATGTAGAACATACTATCTATCTCTACTTGTATCCCCTTCAGACTAACACGACGCACTGAATCTGGCTCGATAGGGGTCGCGCCAAAGATTCTCAGCTTTGCCCACCGAAGGCGGGGCATTGCGTAAGTAGATGGTATGGGGTCTCATCGTCCTTCATGCACCATCTACACTTCCCCTTCTCTGCAATTCTCAGGTGCCGTCTAAGCCTACAGTGCCCTGTGTAGACTCCTACCAGGCCCTGTACCTCTTCCTAGGTAGGCACAACAACCCCCTGGCGAAGCTCTTCGTGGACCCATGATCATGAGCCTCATCTATCTCATCCCCGGAGCCGTCCGCCATACCTCTTCGGCCCGACCCTCCGTCCAGGCCTCCAAAGCTCTTTTACAAATACCCTGGGCGATCCCCACATAGAGATCAGGCCCTAAGTATCTGCGTGCGGAGCCTTCTGTGGCTCATTTCCCACCCAGACCGGCGTAACCTTTTTAAGCTTTGCAAGTTCAGTCAGTACTCCTTTACCAACAAGAAGCGCTTGCGGATCGACTTTAGCGCCATGAGTACTGCCTCGCTGTCGGAGCAGAAGAAAGTCCTCCCGCCACTGACATTGGGCCTTAGCGACTCCCAGACTCCCATCATGATCGGAGCCATATTGTACGTAGATCTTTTGAATCCAGTGTTGTGCCAGTTACTTTAGGTGTTATGAAAATTGTTGATCTAGTTTTTCAACATGACGGAGCTCCCATGCTCAGTCAGACCATTTTGTACACTTAACAATTGACCGTTGTAGAGTGATTCAACGGTCATTGCGTCCATCAAAGCTTACTTATTTTGGCAATGAAGGGAGAGAGTGTTCATAAACGTCTCGGCTTCTCAAGAACATGAGGAAATCGGAAGTGCAGTTTATGTTTTGATTATTTAGGAATCTTTAATGGAAGAATGTCCAAAGAATTCATTAAAGAAATACCTACTCCCTCACCTGAAGACGCTAACCATTAGAGCCACATGTTATCACATTAAGTAACGTTAGAGACGATACTTCTGATTAATTTTCTTCTGTTTCAATTTATTTAACGTCAAATATAAGATCGGCTTTAGTATGCGATAAACGTACAGATTTCGTATCGAAGTGCCTATACAGTTTCCCAAAAATCAATTAGGCGTTTATCTTAACAAGGCATCGGGTGCAATAACACAAAATCAATTAACTACACCCGTCTTTCCCTCTTTTTGGGACGCTGCGAGACTTCTGGTCAAAATAGGGATGCCGAGACAAAAATCTGTCATTGGCGTAGCTTCAAAGATAGACAAAACTTTAGCAAACAAATGGAATGATGAAGTTTTAGAACGTGTTAGTTTGGGTTAGTTTGAGTCTGAGGGCTAGCGAAGGGCCCTATTTTACGCCTCTTCGATATTCCACGGACCAAGTGGAAGAGGTCAGTAAATGAGAACTGGTAGAGGGACGCCTAACTACACTAAGAAGCTGCAATATCTTTTTCTTCCAATTAACCGATGATAACCCTTTCCAACAGGGTCTTCACACATTAAGCCACCGCAGTCGTATTACTCTACATGTATCATAACTCTCGCTGGCTAAATATTGAAATTTTCTCTTAATAAGCCCATCGAAACGTCGTCAGAATCAGGATGATGCCAAAAACCCGGCGGACGAGACCGTTTTATCCCACACAAACTAATATTTGTCTTCCATAGCGTAACAGACGCCGCTGATGTTTGCTTGTGGATGCGATACGACATTCGGAGACAAAAGAGTCAACATTTATTAGTGTTCTTGGCCGCTATCGATAGCCGGCACGTCCGGTTATTTTAGTGTCATTGTCTCCTCACCGACCGTCCCTTGATATTTCGGATTGGCCGTAAAACTTTAGGACAGAAGCTGATATTACATGTTGCTTTTACTTTTATGTCTTTTATATGGAAGCCGGACGAGAGGCACTTTTCTCATAAAAATCCAAAAATTGATTTATTAAACCATCATCGGGTGGAGATTTTTTCCATTATATTTTTCTGATAGGTTTGATTAGTTGTAGACACACTGTCACTCCCACCGACGGATCCTTATGGGATCCACCGGCGCCCCCACTCTAAAAGGGCCAAGCTTATAATTGTGTGCTTCGTCTACCTATCAAGTTCTATATTAAAAAATTAAAGGATTATGAGCCACTCAAGGTTCCATGCTGTAACCAAAGTGGCAGGTGATGATGATGATGATGAATCAATCAATAATGGACATAGTTTTCAAACCAGTGTCTCTCACTAGACATAGATCAGGGAAGCGTGGATCTGAAGCATAGCGATTATGAACACATTGATCCTGACAGCTTCAGGACGAACAATGAATTCGTCTTAGAAAATTATCACGTTTTGAAAATTAAACACTTTTTCCTTGGTCAGGTCATAGATTAGAAATACAATTTCTTCTTTAATACAGGGTATTGTTCAACTACACGAATAAATTCCTGCCAAAAATGCAGGCTATTGGAAAATATGGACCAAAATCGACCAAGAGATATTGCAAAGTGCGGTTTTCATCAGTTGATAGCATGAGAGCAGCTCCATAACCTCAAGGAATGTTCAAAAAGCTGTAATAGGTTTCAAATTTTCTGTAACCGCTTAAAGTTTCGATAAGGAGTTGAGGAGGAGATGTGTCAAGGCAGGATCCGGATGGTATATTTCAGAATTAAGAAGATCTGAATTAAGGTGAGGATTACATGATCGAATAGAGTTACAAAGAAAGGAAGAAGCTTATATTCAGGTATAGATAAGAAAAAACTGAAGAAGAAGCTGGGGATTTCCGAAGATTCGTTAAGGAACCCAAGGTAACTGATGAATGAATGGATTTTAGAAATATCCTCCGGCTCAGCACGCAGCTTCCTAAGTGTACCTCTCTACATTAGTGGACAATTGCTCGTCCTCGAAGTTCCACCTGCATTCCGGACCTTCTACGATCCGCAGCAGATGTAAATGCCTGTTAAAGCGACGCGGGTGCCTTATAAGGCTCTGTCACAAGCCTCATGTCTCCCCCGTTCAGAGCTAGGAAGGCCCTCACCTTACAAGGCGGTGGAACTCAGCCTGTCTCATTCTTGGAATAATCCGCCATAGATCCCTGGTCTTCACATTAAAACGTCTTGTAACTTAAGTGTCTGTTGCGCACATTCTAATCGCCCTATTCCATTGTCAAAAGTTAGAAAAATGTTGTTGATTGTTTTTATTGTTTTACGAAAGCTCCATGAAAATATGTTCCCTTTAAATACGCGAGACAAACAAAAACAAATTGTGAATCATAGAACCCAATATTATGCAAGAAAAAAAATCCAAAGGAACGGACTGCATACGAAACAGTGAGATACTTCACGTGATATACTAATACTTGGCCAGTCTGATTTCTGATGAAACATCGGACACGCCAATCGTGCTGCAACCAGAGTGGCCGGTGTGATGATAATGAATCAATCAATAATGGCCATAGTTTTTCACACCGAGTCTCACGCCATAAATATCCTACCAGACCTAGATCAGGGAAGACTGGAGGCCATGGCGACATCAAATAAATGCTATAACAACTTGCGTGGATCTAAAGCATAGTAGTTATGAACACACTGATGAAACTATATAAGAATCTATGCAAAGCATATTATGGTTCTCCGGATCCTCACAGATTCAGGACGAGCTATGAATCCGTCTCAGAAGAAAAAGATTTTTTTAAAGAAGCGCGGCCAGATCATAGATATAGCACTTATATATTTTAGGAAATTTGTTATTTAATGAGAGTTATTTTTCAGCTATGCGAATAAATTCGCGCCAAAAAACATTGCAGGCAATTGGAAAATAGGGAGTTATATTTCACCAGTCGATAGCGCGAGGGCAGCTCTATAACCTCAAGAAATGTTCAAAAAGCTCTAATAGTCATTCAAAGAATGGAAGAAGCTTATATTCGAATATAGATAAGAAAGAGAAGAAGAAGCTGAGGATATCCGAAGAAAAATTCGTAATGGAAAGAAGCTATACCCAAGGCAACTGATGAATGAATGAATTTCACCATGTAGGCTAACAGTCTGGGCTCATTGTGCGCGCTGTGTCCTAAACGAAGCACGCAGCTTCCTCAATTGGTTCTTTCTTATTTCTTCTGCCCTCTGGTTCAGCACGCAGGTTCCGAAGTGTCGCCATCAGTAGACGATTCCTCGTCTTTCAAGTACCACCAGCACTCCGGACCTTCTATCATCCAAATGCCTGTTAAAGTGACAGTTCTATCCTAAAGCTCATGTCTCCCCTCTTCAGAGCTAGGAAGGTCCTCACCGTACAAGACGGTGGAACTTCAAAGAGTAATCGTGCCTGCCTCATTCTTGGAGTAATCCGCCATAGAACCCTGGCCTGCACATTAAAACGTCTTGTAACTTAAGTGTCTTTTGCGCACATTCTAACCGCCCTATTCCACTGCCAAAAATTAGAAAAAGGTTTTTGATTGTTTTTATTCGTTTACGAAAGCTCCATGAATACGCACATTCTAATCACCCTATTCCACTACCGAAAATTAGAAAAAGGTTTTTGATTGTTCCAATTCTTTTACGAAGGCTCCATGAAAATACCCAAAACAAACTAAAAGAAATTGTGAATCATAAAACCCAAGATTATGCAAAAAAAAAAGAAATCCGAAGGAACAAACGGCATACGAAACAGTGATTTACTTCACGTGATATACTATTACTTGGCCAGTCTGATTTCTAAAACATCGGACACGCCATTCGTTTGTTCCCGATCAAGAAAACGCAAACATCTCATTGGGAATAATCGATGGGGTTGTATATAAAATAATGCAGCGTATTAGACTATGGAACATCTAGATAGAAATGGTATCTTTTGGAAAACACGCTCGAGATTACCATACGTGTTAACTACTTATGTCACTGATAAGGAGTAAGAGTAACAGTAACTGGAATAATTGATTTATGATTGGGTCTTCTTCTAATAGGCACGCTAAATTTTATTCTTAGTAAAATACATATGCTTATATTGATGATATCATTGCAAGGGTTAATCATACTTTAACACAAATTAGAACCTAATTTAAGCATTATATAGGTTGGTATGGTCACCGATCCTCTAGGGTCACGCAACCGGACATCGGATTTCCACGAGCAGCCTAGTATCAGACCTGTTCAAAGCAGTCGAAGACCAGAACAAAACCAATTCAAAGCGATGGAAGACTGGTTCAAAGCGGTTCAAGACCAGTTCAAAGTACATCAAAACCGGTCTGATACTAAGGTAGCTCCAGAGGATCGGTGAACATATACTACTATATTTAATTCGCTTGAACAAAAACAAATCTATCACACTCCATGCCCAAAGGGCAACCTATAGATTATCCCCCTATTTTCTCACCGGGGCGAAAGAAACCCTCTGTTAAGGGACAGGTATATCGATAAGTAACTCGAAGCAAACGAACACGTCATCGGCGTGCAAGAAAGAAATCGATTCTATAATTGTGGCACTAGTTTTAATAGTGGGTGTTGACCTATAAACAGGAATAAAATATTTCTTTTATTTCAATTCTTTGGCTTAAGAGGACATTCTTATGCAGCCTCAGTACATAACA
>MU184714.1:30384-44385 GCA_016904865.1 Pissodes strobi
ATCAAGAGTTTATGTGTCAGATACAGGGGTGGAATAGATGAGCTTGTATTGGACTTTGAAAGTCAAGTATGTATGATTAAAACTGAATTAAATGCAACACCTGAAAAAATATCTGAATATAAAAGAGAAACGGAAAAGGATTTAGTTTTGAAAGATTTAATGGAAATAATTTTAGAAGGTTGGCCAAACTCTAACAAAAAAATAAAAGAACACATTAAAGTTTTTTTTTTCATTTTAGTCAGACCTGACAGTAGTAGATGGTTTAATTTTAAAAAAAAAGTCAATAGTAGTTCCAAAAACGCTTCAGAGAGAAATGTTATATCGTATCCACTATAGTTATTTAGGAGTAAACAAATAAATTAGCACAAGTATCTTTATTTTGGCCAGGTATGGTTTATCAAATTAGACAAAAAATTTCACAATGTCATAATTGCCTTACCTATGCAAATGTCCAAAATAAAGAACCTTTAAAAACTCGTGATATTTCGGACTTACCATGGAATAAAATCGGTTGTGACAATTTTGAAATTAGATCACATAATTATCTCCTAGTTATTGTTGTAAACAAAAGACAATTGTCACAATGTAAAACCTATAATAGAGATTCAGCGAGAGACTTACCTGAACTTGGAAACAATGAAAGAGCTTATGTTCAAACTGTTCCAAGAGGTAAATGGTATCCAGGTTTGGTATTGAATAAAGGAAGAGATAGATGTTATAAATTGCAAATGAATAATGGTTCTGTGTTAATTAGAAATCGTAGATTTATTAAAAAGTGTAGATATAATCACAAAAATATTGAAAATATACTGCAAAACCATCATTCATCGGCAAAGTAGAGGAAATGTGTAAGAAAACTGAAATTAGGTATTATCAGTGATAGTGATAGTGAAGAGTATAAAGAATGTATCACGATCTTAGTTAATGATTCGGATTCCTCAGATTCAGATTTGGAGAAAAAGTTTATAAATAAAACTTGTATTACTTCTTCTGGACGTTGTTCAAAGCATCCTCCAAAGCTGAATCAATATAATTAGGTAGTTTTAAGTTTAGGCATCTAACTAAAGAATGGGGGATGTAAGGTAGTAACTTTAGTCACTCCCAATTATACCCACATAGGTGGGAACCCGATTGACAAGGGACAGTTGACAGACTAGCAATTAAGAATATCATGGAATTAAGTGACTAACAATAAAGATTCAGATTTGGAAAATAAACTATTTAAATTATTTTAATTAAGGTAAAAGCTAACTAACAGTTAGTATTATACACTAAAAGAGGGCTTGTCCGAAGGGCTGACTCAACAACGTAAAGTTTAAAACTTCAGCTAAAATATTAAGAGCTCATTTGTCAGGTAGACTGATGTTTCCTACTCATCACCTTTTGAAGATAAACTTAATTAAGCCTGGTGGGTAAGCTAGTGAATGTATTACAAAAGTTACAAAATGTGTGATGCGTCGCGCCAGGGGAGATGAATTTTGATACCGGCTCTTCCATAATAATAATTGTCCTTTTAGCAATACCATAAAACCATAATATGAAACCTAGGTGAGCTTTTATTTTTTTGTAACCATGCTGATTTTGGCAAAGTGGTTATTTATAGAAGAGCCCTTGGGTTTTAAAATCCCAGATTTATTGGAAATCTCGTGCCTATGAAGTTCATTAAACTGAGCTTAGACTGGTCGTTGTGCGGCTTTATACTAGTGTGTATACAGCTTTTGACAGGTCTGTATGCAGCTCTAAATAGCTTTAGACAGGTTTGCATACAGCTTTAGATTGGTGGTTTTACAGCTTTATACGGCTTTATGCATTTCTGTATAGAGCTTTAGACAGTTTTGTGTGCAACTTTATATACGTTTAGACAGGTCTGTATATAGAGACTAAAAACAGTGGCAAGAGCAAGTCACCAACGTAAAGTTTTAAATTTGGATTAATATATTCAAAATTAACTTTAATAGTTCGGATGTGTTTTACTATGGTGACAAGCCCTTCGGGCACGCCGCTGAGTAATATTTTAACTTTTGTTGATATATATTTTCAATCTGATTAAAAACAGAAGTTATTATAATGTTTTTTCTGCTATAGCACTTTTATTGCCATTTATTACTGACATTTTCAAAATGTTATTATTGTGAGATAATTCACTAGTGATTAATGAAATTTTTAGCAGCAATCAATCTAGAATTATTAAAGTTTTAGTTTTTAATCCGTCGCAACAATATCGACACAATAAAATAAATAGTCAGCTTAATTAAACTTTTATTATAAAATGTGTATCATACACCATCAAATTGTGAACATTCCTTGGCAGAAGCTGTTTTGTTATTATAATATATTTAGTTCGGATAATTACGAAGTTAGCTAGTACTTATGTACTAGTAGAGCAACCTCAAACCAACAAGAATCGCAATAGTATCTTCTTTTTCAGACTTCTACAAATTCCGGATTTAGAAATGTCTCTAAAGATGCCCCAATACTTAGCTTCGCTCTAAGGTCTTTTAATAAGTATAACAATATAAGAGGAGTCAAAGAAACAGAACTGGCTAGGAAGAGAGGGTTATACTGAGTGGCCACCATGTTCACCTGATTTGATTCCAATATACTTTTTCTGTGGGATCATCTGAAGTATAAATTTTACGCTCCCCAGCCTGAATCATTGGATGATTTCCGGAATCGTATAATTCACCAAGTTACGGCCCCGAAATGTTATGTAATGTGCCTGACATGCTTTGAAGGAGAAAGTTTTGAAAATGGCAAGATTAGAGTTACGCCACAATTTTGAGTCAAGTTAAGATATTTTTAGCCTTTCGTCAAGGAGGAAAGACATATCGGTTTTATCACGCCGCTCTTGCCTTAATAAAATAACAGTATCTAGAGCGAGACACGTCGAGGAATAATTTTTCTGCCGTAAATACGTGAAAGGTGATTGGGATTTTACAACTTTTTTAGGAGACAAAGTGTGTACAAAGTGCATAAAGGGGCAAATAAGGCGAAACTGAACCGACAAATGTACTTATTTTGTAATATTTAGTATTAAGTGAGTTTCAGGAGCTTGAACTCGAATTTCGCCTTGAAAATATGCTTGTCAAAAACATCGAATTCCCCTGATTTTTACTTGAATTGCCCCACGATTCTTCAATTCAAAATAAAGCACAATTAAGAATGGTATTGTCCTATATTGATCATAGTGCATAGTATATGAATGCTTCTCCAATTAATTTCGAGAAAAATCCAGCAATTTACATCTACATCTCGTTTGTTTCACCAATAGCATTTTATTTCATTGTCCTCCGAAAAGGGAGGAGGGAGTCACACATATGCTTGGCTTAAATAAAAGTAAATATTTAATATTAAATAAGCTTGAACTCGAATTTTGCCTGTCATTACCATCGAGCTCCCTTGAGATTTTTACTTGCATTGCCTCACTATTATTTAATTAAAGGAAGTGCTTACCTTGTATAGGTGTATTGGATTTTTATTCCAATGCATTCTTTACCAATGCCCTAGGCCCAATGCCTAGACGGTCTGCCCTTGCCTTTGTTGGCTTATTGTAGCTTTTAGGGAAGATTCATTTCATTATTTGCTAATACAAGCTTTTCTCTATTTAATTGGCCTAAATTCCCTGTAAAAACTGGTTTGATTAGAGCTTTTTTTGAAAATTCAAATGAAAATGAAAGCAAACTTGCGATATGTTATTTTGGGACCATTGACTTTACGTTCTTAGATGCTGCTGCATGATGAAAGTTAATTGTGGCCATATACCATCACACAATGCTGATTATTGCGGTTCTAATATGATTTTCTAAAACATCACATTTAATTTTATTAGTTGTTTGCATAGCTGTGGAATTTCGGTAAACTGGATTCGACAGTTTTGACTTGCGCGTACCGTGGAAGGCAAATTTTTTTCGATACTGTCAGCCGATCAGCTAGGGATGTGTGCTCCGAACCGCTATGGTATCGATCTTTGATTTATATATATTTATTTTTGGGACCGCTTGCTGTGGATTAAATTAAAGGTTACTGGTACAGTATATGGCAAGAGCGTCCTTGTCGTAGTGCAGGATCAACTCGGAGCTGAAATATGATCGAACTTTAATGACGGATAATCAGTGGAATACTACGTCAATATACAACCCTAGAGCGCCAAACGTTGATACAATCCAATACAAACAGCCAACTCAAGCGTATGAGAGTAAACCCTACAATCAAGCAACGATACGACTATGAGCCTATGGTCCAAATCGGACAAGTGACAAGTCATACTTCTAAAAAATATCATACATAATCGCCTAAGTAAAATAATGGATAACCAAATTGAAATAAACGAGACAATTACAACAGTATGACCACCAAATTTTTAAAAAGTACGTTCCAATTTCAGTGCTAGATCTCCCTAAATAACCTCACAATATAACTACCCATGTATGCATTACATTCCATAATCTGTAACCAATCTAACACGACTACTGTTAGACACAACCCTCCACAAAGCTGCTCCAGTAGAGACTGTTCACGGAAATCAGCTACTTCCTCAACCGAAGAAGGGTAGAAGGAAGGAAGGGATACCTCTACGTGTAGTGGAAGATAACCCGGTCAAGAAAAACCCGCCGAAAACTTAACTCTTACTTATTCGCAGTAGAATCCGTCAGTAGAAGCAAACCCGACGGTAAAAATACCCCGTCGTCGGTAGAAGAACCCTGTAGGTAGAAATACCCTGTCGTTAAAACCCTCTGAAAGGGTCTGTCGGCTGCTTAAGACTGGAATCACCAGGCTGCCTCAATAGATGGAAGAAAAGGCCTCTGACAAAAAGCAGTACTAAATCCCGTTACGGAATGACTTTCAGGCGTTAGGGAACAACAAACTAATTAAAGGTTAGGTCCAAGCAAGGCTTGAAACTCAAAAAAAAACTAGGTCGATTGGAAAATCCCAGAAAAGGAAAACTAAATTACACTTCCAACCGACACCAAACCACTCTGAAAGACAAACGAACGTAGAGTGACCTATACGACACTTTCCGGAAGCAAAGAAACTTCCTCCCAAAATCCTCCCTACCAAAAAACTACAACCGACCAATAGAAATTTATCCACACATCACACGGTCAACATATGTTACATCTAACGTGCAATAATCTTTCAACTCCCGCTACGAAAATTATGACTGGCAACAACTACACATCGCAACCAAAAATTGACAGCCAATCAAAGTTCAGTACGCAAAAATCAGTAAACCTGGCGCGCGAAGTTGAAGATCCTCGGCAACATAGCTAGATTCACGGTTTCATAGCTTTTCGGAACCGGAAACACTACGAAAACCACCGACTTTTATCTCGGGATCCTTACGCGCTAAATTCAATCCGTCCAAAATTGAAATTACACTTAATTGCTTCGACCAGAGGAATATCGTCGGAGCGACGCGAAAGCAGGACGGATCCTACGAGGGTTTTGCGCTAATAAATATAATTGCGCTATAAGAACGGTGACGAGTTCTAATGTTATATTCGCTTCGATATACGATAGCCAAATCAGCCCGTGACAACGTGGTTTCTAATTTTTATCTAATTTTCATTGCAAAGGTTCTATCCCGTTCACTTTTTGAGACAGCCAGCTGGTTTCAGCGTTAGCGGATTTAAAAAGCCCTTCGCAGGTAAAACATTGATTGTCCTATGGTATTTTATTGTTTCCTTCTTGGACCTAAGTAGCTCAAATTGTGCGGAGCTTGGGCATTTGTGTGACATGCAGCGTGGAGCTCATAGGGACTGGCTAGTTTCAATTTGGGAGGGAAGTTTTCTATAGCTTCTTGTTATTCTCTCCATTCATAGAAATTTAGTAAGGTTCACTCTTAAAAGGTCAGCCATTATAGTTGACAGTGCGGTTGGTATCATTTAATTTACATATTTTGAGTCTTAGGCCGTACCTTGTGGTTGTCTTTAGTATTTTGTTTGCTTGATGCCTAGAGTCACGTAGTAATTGGGATTTTTCACGGTTGCCGTGGCAGATGAGTTACCTTTTAAGTTTTTTTAAACGTAGCCATTTTGTCATTGGATATAAAAAAAAGAAAATTCCTTACAATCCGAAGATAGCTGCTCTAGTAGAGACTGTTTACGGAAATCATCTACTTCCTCAACCGAAGAAGGATAGAAGGAAGGAAGGGATGCCTCTACGTGTTGTGGAAGACATCCCGATCAAGAAAGACCAGCCGAAGACTTGACTCTTAGTTAGGCGTAGTGGAACCCGTCAGTAGAAGTAAACCCGACGGTAGAAATACCCCGTCGTCGGTAGTAATACCCTGTCAGTAGAAATACCCTGTCGGTAGAACCCTGTGAAAGGGTCTGTCGGCTGCTTAAGGCTGGAATCACCAGGCTGCCTCAATAGATGGAAGAAAAGGCCTCTGACAAAAAACAGTACTAAATCCCGTTACGGAATGAGTTTCAGGCCTTACGGAACAACAAACTAATTAAAGGTAAGGTCCAAGCAAGGCTTGAAACTCAAAAAAAAAAACTGGGTCGATTAGGAAATCCCAGAAAAGGAGAACTAAATTACACTTCCAACCGACACCAAACCGCTCTGAAAGGCAAACGAACGTAGAGTGATTTACACGACACTTTCCGGAAGCAAAGGAACTTTCTCCCAAAATTCTCCCTACTAAAAATTACAACCGACCAATAGAAATTTATCCACACAACACACGGTCAACATATGTCACATCTAACGTGGAATAATCTTTCAACTCCCGCTATGAAAATTATGACTGACAACAACTACGCATCGCAACCAAAAATTGACAACCAATCAAAATTCAGTACGCAAAAATCAATAAGTCCCAACCTTGCGCACGAGGATGAAGATCCTCGACAACATAGCTAGATTCACGGTTTCATAGCACCAGTAAGGTAAGTAATTAGTAAGTTTGAATTGATACAACTTCTGGTTCTATTACTGGTATATTGCTTGTGACAAAGCCTAACCCAAAACGAGTTCGAAATTACAACTTGGGGATCTTCTGACTGTGGTCCAATTTGCATGCTTCATTTCAGCTCGTTCTTGCCTATGCTCGCCTAATGATAAATTGTCTTAACGTATCTTTACTTATTCTCGATTTCTTCTAACCTGAGGTAGTACTTCACCAGATAAATTTCTCAGTCGATGGCTGATAGTGGTATGAAACCCAAAAAACCTGCAAATAAAAAATGCACATTATAGAATTAAACACTAAATTCAAATTTGAATAATAGCAAAGTTATTCTAAAAATATATTTTTGAGGAAACTCCGATGGCGATCAACTAATCAGCAATAAAATTTTCATAAATAGAGCGGCACAAAATTATTCGCCTATTTACTGAAACATTGCTTACAAAATGTGTATCATACACGATTCAATTATGAAAATCTCGTTGCGGACGCCGCGAATGAAACAAATAGCGAACCTTAGGGCATACAAGCGTAAAATCCCCTATAAATATCGATGCGTGTGTACAGCTGGCACTGCCATGTTCTGAAATGCGGGGCAGGAGAACATCAGCTGATATGCGGTTTAGCTGCAGTTGCATTAATAATAAAACGATGGTCCAGCTGCACGATCGATTTTCATTTGAATTTTTGATGCAACATTGGTTAAAGGCCCCTTATATATTGCTTAGGTCCACCGCTACTCCAATTTATTGATCCCAGTAAAGCTAGACTGGTCTCCTTTTTTTGATTCAATGTGGACTAAAATTGAATTTTTGTCATATACTTACTGTAAGTGTCTAAGCCACAACCTTAGACACTTTACACGGATAATGCACATGGTCTTGCATAAGGCTTCGCACTGATAAACGACATTGGGTATCGGACGCCGGAATAAGCCACCTAAAGGGTGATCTAACCGAGATTGGGTAATTAATTGGCTATCGCCGCCGTAAATTGTAAGGACATTGCAGGTTACAGGATCAGGACCGTGGATATTTATCCTTTCCTGCTTGGGAAAAGCTGCAGGATATATAGGATCGCTCCAGGAAATTGATTTATTAATTGCTTCGGCCGCGGCGATTTAGGTTAATCTAGTTCAACTTGAAATACACTAGTTGGTCTGTGAACTTTAAGGGCATCGTGCTATTTACATTGATTATAATTAATTCTGGTCATAAAGTTGTTATTTGAAAGTAATTTGCAGCAATTTTGGCTAAAGTGATTTAATTTTCACTGTATGCTGCGACAATAGATCGACTGACGCTGAGCTATTTCATGGCGTCCTAAATTACTGGACTTAAAACTCTTGGGTTTCGTGCTAAGAGATGACTTAAGATTAAAATTTCCCCGTATAGACAAGTTTTTCCATTGGAATTACTGAGGCTTATGAGTGGTTTATTAGGTATATGGCTTATTAATTATTTCACCTGCCGTTCCGCTACCCCGAAACTGTTGCCAGTGATTTTTGATACCTTTGCCTATTCTAGATGTACAGTCCTTTGCATCTCTCCAAGCTGTTAGCGTAAATTATAAATCCACAATGTCTGAGTGTAGGATCGTCTTGGGAGCCTTGGTCGGACATAATGGGTTCCAGGAGAGCTTTTTAACAAAATGTATGTCATACACCCATAAATTATGAAAACCATTTTTCATTCGCTTTAAGTGAAACATCGGTGTATATTATTTATCACAATGCATTGCTAAGGCCAATTTCTTGGCCGGTTCTTCCTCTAATAGTAAGTTTACACATCTCTTTTTGGAAATACTGGCAATTGTAGTAGAACTGGGCCAAATATTCACATCAGTACCTGGTGCCTATGTTAATGTCAATCGTGTGGCACATTGCGTACAGCAATGCGTCCAATGGATCCTGAGCTTGGAATAGGTGTGTCCTGCAGGATGATCATCACCAAGCATTGTAAGGAACGCCATGAATGTGCGGGCCAAGGATCTAAGGTGCACTACTTTAAGAATGAGGCAAACTGGGTTACTCTTGGTTAGTTCAGCACTTGTAATGTATGGCTAGGTTCCTGACAGAGCATTGTCGCTTGAACATGTAATTGCACCTCCTGCGGCTCGTAAAAGATCCAGAAAGCAGGTGGTGCTTGAAGGACGAGGAATCGTTCACTCATGTTCTTGCCAACTGTCCAGAGTTGGGTAAGATAATAGAGGTGCACTTTGGAAGCTGCGTGCTGAATCCGGAGGACATAGGAAGGATCCAGCCGAGGAAGCTGTGTGACTTCGCTAAGGGGGTCGGCCTAAAGAGCTGAATTGGTATTTGACTGGACGTACAATGGACCCAGACTGGTAGCCTACGTGCAATGGTTCTTTCGGCCGCATTTAAACCTCACACATTCATTCATTAATTTATTCAACTCTATAACATCTAATCTAATCTAACCCAAAAATGGTAATGGTAAAATTTCCACTTTAAATGTGACTTTTATTAAAAACTAAAATTAGAATATAATACTGATACAAAAATGTATAAGATCAATATTTCATTTAACCCAAATCCTCTGAAAACAGCTCATGACTCAACTTTTAATAAAAGTAAAAAGACGGAAGATAGTGGAAAAAAATAACATCGACAAGTGACAAACAAATTGAGAAATAGAAAACGAAGAATTAAAAGTACTCGAACAAAAATCAAACAAATAGTTAAAGACAGCAACACATACCTAAGGAAATATAATGAATTTGCATTTACTTCCAACTTATTTCTTCTGCGATTTAAGGTAGGTACTACAAAGGATACAAGCAGAAAATAAGTAAAAAAATTGAAAAATAAAAAGGTTAAAATATAAATGAAATTATGGAAAGAAAGTTCAAAATTGCTTTTCTATCGAACTAAAATTTTGTGCGGTTTATGTTACTTCAAAACATACAAAAAAAAGAAGACGAAAATTTTATACTAAAACGATTAAGCAAAAAAAAAGAAATATTATACGCAGTGCGTGCTTGCGAGAGAGATGTAAGAAAAACATAACTAGTTGATACAAGAAATTGTTTTTCTATCAAATAGAAATTATTTAATACAAGAAAAATAATAAACAATATACAGGGGAACGTTTTAAGATTCTTTAAAATATTCAAGAAAAAAATAAAATAAAAATAATACTAAAAAACAATTTAAATTTTCCGTGCTAGTAGATTATTTGAAACCATACAAGGAAAAATTATATCAAAAAGGAAAATGAAAAGATAACGAAAAATTAAAAAAATAGCGAACAAGAAATAAACTATAAAAAAGAAAAAATAATAGACGGAGGAATAAACGCAAAATCTCACACACATATACGTTTTTATTTCTTCTACCGTTTTTACGCTTTTTTTACAAACTCCTTTCTTGTGCAACCGTATATTAATATTTGCACTAACCCTTTTTTCTCTTTAGCATTTTTACACTAATCATTTGTGTGTAGCTTGAGTAACGTCAAAATAAGGAAATTTTGCCAGTCATCATTTTATTCGGTTTTTCCATATTAATTGTTTTAAAAATAATTTTATTATAAAATTAAATTAACAAGTTAAAAGAACGAAAAATAAAACATGAAATGAAAAATTATAATAGAGAAGGATACGTAAACACACATATAACAAATTAATTTCCCTTAATCAGAATATCTTAATTAATTAAACGATCTGAAATTAAAAAATTAATTGGAGAAAAGAATCAAAGAATAGAAAAAATAAGAGATGTAGAGTTATATGCACATACACATGCACAAATGCACATAGATATATAAAATAGTTTTTCCCTCATACTTAAATTTTTCACCTTTTAGAATTCTTTAAAACAGAGAAAAAATAATATCAAAAAGGGGAAACAAAAATTATAAGAAGAACGAATCATCAAAGTGAAACCTGAAATCTAAAAAAAGAAAAATAAAAAACAAACGAGAAAAAAAACTGAAAAATAAGAAGAGTAGAAAATAAATAAAATTACCTAAAGAAATCAAAAATTGCCTTTCCATCTAACTAAATTACTTTAAAACATGCAACAAAAATGAAAAGAAAAAATGCAAATGTAGTTAAAACGAATAAATAAAAAAATAAAGAGTATACGCAGGCACTTACTTAGAGAGAGGTAAGAACGAACATAGAGATATCAGAAATTGGCGCATACTTTGATAAATGAAAATAAAATAATATGCAGAAGAATGGAAACCAAAATTTAAATGTAAAAATAAAAAATGAAAATAATTATCAATATTTTTAAATATAATAAAGCATTTATTTAGCATAGAAGCTACATATGAGTACAACAATTTATAATTATTAAGTACAATAAAATGGTTAAATTTACAAAAAAAAGTAGAAAAAGCGAAAGACATTATTATACAGCGTACATATAGAGAAAACCTACAAATATAAACCTAATAAAAAAACACTACCTAACTAGAACTACATAAAATAAACTTAACAAAACTTAATTTTAAAATGAAAAATACAAATATAAATATAAATATAAGGGGTACAAATAAAATATTAAAGTTAGTCAGAAATAAAACTTGACTTAATAAATATAAAAATAAAAGGTGTATAAATAAAATAAATAAAATCACTTTTAAATTGTAAAATTAAAATAAATAAAACACAACTATACTAACACTTATCTAAAACAGATTCTCTCAGGAGAATATTTTTAAACTCAAATCGAAAAGAAGTATGCTCAAATAATTACATACATATTTTATGCGTAACCTGGTGGATTGCACAAGCGAGAGAAACGTCAAAATATTTAAATTTAGTCGATAATCATTTGTATTTACTTTTTTATATTAATTATTTTAACGAAGTGTAGTATAAATTTATATTAAACAATAAAAGAACAAAAAAAAATAAATAAAGAAATTAAAAAAGTTAAACAAACACATAGAAAAATACACAAACTTTATTTTCCATTTAAACTTAATTTTTCTGCTAACAAATACAATAAAAAAAGGAGAAATGAAAAATAAAAAGAAATCAAACAAAAAAATGATTAATGCTTATAAGACTGCTAAGGGTTTCAAAACTTTGACTGGAAGAGCGCAAGAAACTGCTTTACTATTAATGTGTGTATTTTGGGTGTGTATGTGTAACGACTCGATTTACTGGCGGACCGGTTACATGTGTCTTTTGTCTGTAGGCGGCTCGGTTTACTGGCGGATCAGATACGGGCAGCTTGTGTATGTAGGCAGGCATGGTTTACTGGCGGATGAGACACGTGCGTCTTTTGCCTGAAGGCAGGCCAGTTTACTGGTGGACTAGAACTTAATTTTTCTGCTAATACATACAGATAAAAAAAGAAATAAAAAATAAGAAGCAATCAAGCAAAAAAGTGATTAATGCTTGTAAGACTGCTAAGGGCTTCGAAACTGACTTGAAGAGCGCACGAAACTGCTTTACTGTCAATGTGTGTATTTTGGGTCTGTAAGTGTAAGGGCTTGATTTACTGGCGGATGGGATACATGCATCTTTTGTCTGTAGACGATTCAGTTTACTGGTGGATCAGACACGTGCCTTTTGCCTGTAGGTAGGCTCGGTTTATTGGCAGACCAGACACGAGTAGCTTGTGTATGTAAGCGGGCTTGGTTTACTAGCGGACTAGATGCAAGCACCCTACATGTATGTAGGAGGCTGATCAAGCATGGTTAACTAATAATTGATACTGCGCGCTGCGGCGACTTATCCTTGTCGCTTGTATCTGATTTTTCTTTCTTCAAGTTAATTCTTTCAAAATCGAGTTTAGTTAAAAATTTAAATTAAAAATTAAAAATAAACAAAACATCAAAAATTCTAATGGAGAATGATACATAAGCACATATATACAACAAATTAACTTCCCTTATTCATATTTTTTCTGCATTTTGGGATAATTTAAAAATAGAAAGATTGTACTGTCGCAATTGGAATTAAAAAATTAAACGAACCTAAAATTAGAAAAACAATCGAAGAAAACAAAGAAAAAATCGAAAAAATAATAAGCGTATAGTTAGTTCTATGCTCATACACATGCATATAGAAAGACATAAAAAAGTTCTTCTCTCACCTTTTAGCATACGTTAAAACATGAGAGAACATAATATTCAAAAAGGGAATCAAAAATTATAAGAAGAACGAATCATTAAAGCGAAACATAAAATTTAAAAAGAGAAATACCCAAACTTTATTTTCTCATTAAATTTATTTATTTCTGCTAACACACACAGATAAAAAAAATTAAAAAAAAAAGAAGTAATCGAACAAAAAACTAATCGCAGATCTCCGCATACATACCAATACACAAATAATACATAGAGAATTATAAATATTTTTTTATACTTAGTTTACTTGTATATGAGAAAAAAAATAATATCAACAAAGAGGAATAAAAATTATAAGAAGAAAGAATCATCAAAGAAAAACATACAATCTAAAAAAAAGAAACGATAACTTATAAGCAGATCCTCACACACCCATGGAGAAATGCACAAACTTTATGGCTTCTTTAAATTTAATTTTTCGGCTAACACATAGAGATAAAAAAAGAAGATTTGAAAAATAAGAAGGAAACGAAGAAAAAAATCATCGCAAATCCCCGCGCACAAACCAATACGTAAATAATAAATAAATAGAGAAATATAAGCATTTTTTTATACTTAGACTATATGCATGACATAATGTCAAGAAAGGGAAACAAAAATTATAAGAGGAAAGAATCGTCAAAGGGAAACAAAATCTAAAAAAAATAAGGAACGAGTACTTATAAGCAGATACTCACAAACACATAAAGAAATGTACAAACTTTATGTTTCCTTTAAATTGGATTTTTCTGCGAACACACACAGATAAAAAACGAAGAATTGAAGAATAAGAAATAATCGAACAATAAAAATGGTCGCAGATGCCCGCACACAAACCAATACACAAATAATACATAGAGAAATATAAATAATTTCCTTATACTTAGGCTATGCAGATGAGGAAATATAATATCAAAAAAGGGAGACAAAAATTATAAGAAAAAAGATTCACCAAAGGGAAACATAGAACTTAAAAAAGAAACAAGCTTTATATTTCCT
>MU184714.1:55209-70831 GCA_016904865.1 Pissodes strobi
TAACAACATTTTATAAAACAACAGAAGTGTACGTTGATGCCAATTCCTTGGGGCACGGCACTGAACTGGAGCAAAAATATTGCCCAGTGGCGTGCCCGAATTTAGAGTTTCACTTTCAATGAGAATTTTGTTAAAATGGTATTCTAATAATTGAAAGTTAAACAGTAATTTGGTGGCGAGCCCTTCGGGCGCGCCACTGAACGAAATTATATCTAAATTTAGTATTAAAATATTGCTAATTCAAAACGAATTGACGGATTTGCAATTTTTTTTATTCAATTAAAAAATTGCTGGAGCAAGTTGGACTGTATTCTTTTGCTAGAGGCATTAATAATATTTTATTAACTTGATGGCAAGCTCATGGGGCACGGCACTGGACTGGAGGGAAGTGTAAAAATATTTTGCAGTGGCGTGCTCGAATGAACTGGACGAAACTACACCTAAATTTGGTATTTAAATATTGTTAATTCAAAACGAATCGAGTGATTTGCAATGTTTTTATTCAATTAAAAAAAATTACGGAGCAAATGGACTGTATTCTTTTACTAGAGGCATTAATAAGACTTCAATAAATAGCTGTAGTGTAAGTTGATGACAAGTCCTTAGGTCACGACACTGGTCCAGTCCACTGGACAGATGTAAAAAAATTGCACAGTGGCGGGCGTGCCTGAATTTAGAGTCTAACTTTCTATTAGAATATTGTTAATATATCATTCTAATAGAAAGTTAAACAGTAATTTGGTGGCAAACCTTTTCGGGCACGCCACTGGACTGGCCGAAATAACACCTAAACTTAGCATTAAATATTGTTAATTCAAAACCAATTGACGCATTTGCAATTAGTTTTATTCAATTAAAAAAATTATAGAGCAAGTTGGACTGTATTCTGTCGCTATGGGCAATAATAACATTTTATTAAACAGCAAAAGTGTACGTTGATTGCAAGTCCTTGGGGCACGGCACTGGACTGGAGAGAAAGAGGTGTAAAAATATTGCCCAGTGGCGTGCACAAATTTAAAGTTTGTCTTTCTATTAGAATGTTGTTAATATAACATTCTAATAGAAAGCTAAACTGTAATTTGGTGACGAGTCATTCGGGCACGCCACTGAACTGAATGACATTACACCTAAATTTTGTA
The DNA here is from genome assembly GCA_016904865.1 of Pissodes strobi. Classification (NCBI taxonomy): domain Eukaryota; kingdom Metazoa; phylum Arthropoda; class Insecta; order Coleoptera; family Curculionidae; genus Pissodes; species Pissodes strobi. The sequence continues at coordinate 56,349 of MU184714.1, forward strand.
TTTAAATATTGTTAATTCAAAATGAATTGACCCATTTTAAATGTTTTTTATTCAATTAAAAAAAATTGGACTGTATTCTTTCGCTAGAGGCAATAATATCATTTTATTAACAGCAAAAGTGTACGTTGATGGCAAGCCCCTGGTGCATGGCACTGGACTGGGGGCAAAAGGTGTAAAAATATTGCCCAGTGGGGTCACTGGGCTTCCTGAAGTAATTCTCATATTGATGATTTCTGCAACCGATTCATAAATGGAAGGTTTTTACTTTGTCAATGAATCTGTTTATGTTAGAATTATTTTGTCGTCGACCTGTTTCTGGATACATGCATAGCAAAATGATACGCCACTGGACTGTCGAAAGAAACCATTTGTGTGTCTGCAATGAATTATTCCAGAAAGCGCTGAAGGTTTCACCATTAAACGTGACAACCTTGTAAAGTGATGGTAAGATGATCCACTGCCGTCATATTCTCTCGACTTGTCCCGCTTCAATTTTTTCGGTTAAATAATGACTACCTTGAACTATCCAGACCTATACTAAATCGATTATTTTCGTGAGAAAATCTCGGATGGACGAAACCAGTCGAACGCTCGACTAACGAGAAAACGCGGGCTGTCGCTCCGAATGATTTCAATTAGTTCCTTAATTGAACACAAGAGCGTCCCAGTGCGTAGATTGACAGGTGACAGTCGAAAGGCAGACACGGCCAACTTAAATTGGATCCCGATCTAATTTCTTGTTCGTCTCCGTGTCGGGAATTCGAGGTGTATCGCTTTGAATCTTCTTAGGAACGCGCGCCAGATATTTGTGTTTTCTAATTGGATCCGGTGCCATAAAATGATATATTCGGCGACAGTGCGTAAAATTAAATCTTTCCGCACTATTTTTAGATTCTTTTATTGTGAATTGAATAGGTTTGTTTGAGAGTCATGCTAAATGCCTGGGAATTTGTTGAGAAATGTGTGTTTTTTCGGAGGTCTCATTTTAGGGAACTAGAAAGTTGAAGCTAACCCAAACTAACCCAAACTAAAGTTGAATGGGGATTGGATATTTAAATGAATGATCCCAAGAAAGAAAATGTTGCCTGAGACTCGGTCTCTTGGTCTTGCTTGGGTTTACAAGTCAAGGTCAAGACCAGACCGAACTGAGCTCATTTTATTTGCTAAATGATTGAACTTTGCATTTTAGAAGGAAATTAAGGGCGAGCTTATAGATCACGTCATTGAAGAGGGAGAGAAAGACACCATATGGCCTGACAATATCAGGAACTTAACCCTGATGGGATTGGCCTACTCATAATTACTTACCCGCAATAAAAAAGCAACTTTCAATGAAATTTAAAAATAAATACCCACGAAATCGCCGAATGACAGCCAAAGGCAACGGAAAAACTCGATGTGGAAAAACTTGGTTAAAAATTTCAATATCAATTTTCATCTTCGAGGCTTTTTCGATTAACAAGCGGACGCAATAAGTGGAACACTAATCGTTTTTAAACTTTTCTTTCAAAGTTGGGGTGAATTTTTTATTCTCGGCGCGTCCACGGGGCTTAAAGGCCCATGTAATTGATACGAGATTGAGATTTTTTAATCGGATGAGGGAGAAAGTTGTCCAATTTGCATTTATCGGATGTAACGGCGAATGACAATTTATTCGGGACTGGGAGTGACGGGTTGCGATGATTTAATTATGCATCGCTAAGAAAACGAAAAGCAGAAGAAGATTTCATTACCAATCGCTACATGAGAAAGTGGACGTTGCGAGAGCTTTAAAATCATGTCAACATCAAGACCAAGATACACTTTGTCCATTGGTCTTGGCTAAATCAATTGGATAAAGGCTAGTTCAAAGGGCAAAAGACCGATTAACATTTCGGTAATGAAATACAGTCCATCCTGTTCAATTAAATTACTTTCATTTATTAAATAATAAGTGTTGACAATATTTGAGTTCCTATATTTTAATAAAACGTTAATCTGGACAATATTTTTGTACCTGTGTCTTTCTGCGGTTCAGTGGCGTGCTCGAAGGCATGACAGCATGTTTTAGAAGTGGCCAAGTGTATAGAACAGGGTTTTTGCCTAATATTGACGTTCCAATTTAGCTGAAATCTTCTTTTCCATGACACGCCCATGTATAAGAGCTAAATTATCCATTAAACACTTAAAGAAATTGTACTTTAATTTTCAGCACCATCCGAATGAAGTTCTAATGATGATGATACATAAGAAAGAAGTGAAGAGTTGATAAAATATAAAACTAAGGGAGGCAATGTTAAATGGGAACATGTAAAAATTAATGAAGAAAGGAATGAAGGTATCAGAAGAGCCACAATAAAATTTGCAAAAATGAATCCACTCGATGAGTGTTAGATGCTTGAAAGTGAGTAGAGATTAGAGAATTTAAAAGGTTTTTGCGTAAAATTGGCGTTCCAACTTAGCTCCTGTCTTCTTTTACATGACGTATCGATGAATAAGAGATATTATTCATTAAACCCTTAAAGAAATTGAATTTGAATTTCCAGCACCAGCTGAAAGAAGTTCTAATGCTGCTGACACGAGAGAAAGGAGTGAAGAGTTGATAAAATGTAAAACTAGAGAAGACAATGGCAAATAAGAACATGACAAAATTAATAGAGAAAAGTAAAATATTATATAGACCGAGATATCAGAAGGGCAACAGAAGAATTTGCCGAAATGAACTGAATTTTTTACAGGCGACCAAGTATACAATAATAGACCAGATAATGAAAAGCTTCTCTAGGTATATCTAAGATTGAAGTTATTAGGATCAACTTTATATTAACCCTTGAAGATAACCTTCTAACCTCACCAATAACATGCCTAATATTACATCAAGAAAGCTAGGCAATACCGAAACTTATTTACATGAAAGGTGTACGATTAAAAAGGCCAATTATTACAAAATTCCATCTTTGACACGATCGTGATCGGACATTTTTTTCCCTCTTTTTAGCGCATATCGGGGGCGTGGGCCGCGCGCACCGGGCACACACACTGCCCGTCACTCATTCTTCGGAAGAAAAAACACGCGGCGTTTCGCGCTTCATTTCGTTCGGCTATCCGCTGTCTCGAAGCTATATGAAAATTTTGAAGAGTGACAGTTTCGATACATACACTGCCCAACGTAATGCTATCGTCTGCTTATTTAAGATGTGCTTCTTTTCGAAGTTGATTACGATGATTCTCATAGAAGATGGACTGTCAGCTATCTCTTCATATCTCAGGTGCTGTTCCGAACAACTATTCCTTCAGGTGCTGATAGAGGGGCGAACTAAGACTGATTCCTGGAATAAGTTTATCATCTGTAAATAAGTCTGCTGCTTTAGCTATCTTCGTTGGAAGACTGAGGACCTCAGCTCATCCTTCTACTAGCACGTATAGCAGTTAAAGAGGGTGTCATCCTCTTGGAAGAGCACATAACAAATGGAAAAGTTCACATAAATGTGCGAAATTAATTAATCCAGACCTACAGGGCAAGTGTCATGAATTCTACTCCTTCCAGCTTCCTCTCACAAATGCCTGCGAAGAATTGCATAATAAAATATAAGACAGTTACAGTGTTTGGTTACTCCCAGTCTCTTTTTGTCCTCCAAAATTTTGAATCCATGGTCAACGTTCTTCTCTTCATCTTGACTACGATAATTCTCTTGGGGGATGGACTGCCATCTATAAATTCATATCTCATCCTTCTACTTGAACATCGAGCTGTCGCAATCTTGGAAGAGTACATAACAAGAGAGCTCACATAAACATTAGATATTAAATAATCCAGACCTACAGGTCAAGTGTCGTGATGATTCTACCTCTGTGTAATGACTTTCTAGTTCTTCTGAAACGCTGATGTTCTTCCAGCCTCCTCTTAGAAATGCCTGTGAAAAATTGCATAATTAAATATGAGAGTATTCTTCTCATAGTGTTTAGCTACTCCCAGTCGCTTTCTGTCCTCCAACATTTTGAATCCATGGTCAACGTTCTTCTCTTCATCTTGATTACGGTAATTCTCATGGGAGATGGACTGCCATCTATTCCTTCATGTTCAGGGTCTCTTCCAAGCATGGTGGTAGTAGAGGGGCGAACTAAGGCTGTCTCCTTCTATAATTCCTGGTGGGATGTGTATACCTTCTGCTGCTTTAACTCTCTCCGTTAGAAGATTGTGGTTCTCAGCTCATCCTTCTAATTAGACATCAAGCTGCCGTCCTCTCGGAAGAGTCCATAACAAATGGAAGAGCTCACATAAACGAGCTAAATTAATTAATCCCGACCTCCAGCGCAAGTGTCATGAATTCTACCCCTGTTTCATGAAGTCCTAGTTCTTCTGAATCTGAATTCTTCCAGCCTCCTCTGAAATATGCCTGTGAAGAATTGCATAATTAAATATGAGACAGTAATCATCTCATAGTGCTTGGTTACTCCTAGTCGTTTTCTGTCCTCCAACATTTTGAATCCATGGTCAACGTTCTTCTCTTCGTCTTGACTACGGTAATTCTCATGGGAGATGGACTGCCATCCATTCCTTCATATCTCAGGTGTTCTTCCAAGCAACATTTCCTTCAGGTGGTGGTAAAGGGGCGAACTAAGGCTGTCTCCTTCTGTAATTCCTGGTGGGATGCTGCTTTAAACTTTCTCCGCTGGAAGATTGTGGTTCTCAGCTCATCCTTCAAATTAGACATCAAGCTGCCGTCCCCTTGGAAGAGTACATAACAAATGGAAGAGCTGACATAAACGAGCTAAATTAATTAATCCCGACCTCCAGCGCAAGTGTCATGAATTCTACCCCTGTCCCATGAAGTCCTAGCTCTTCTGAATTGCTGATGTTCTTCCAGCCTCCTCTTAAAAATGTATGTGAAGAATTGCATAATTAAATATAAGGCAGTAACCTTCTTATAGTGTTTGGTTACTCCCAGTCGCTTTCTGTCCTCCATCATTTTGAATCCATGGTCAACGTTCTTCTCTTCATCTTGACTACGGTGATTCTCATGGAAGATGGACTGCCATCTATTCCTTCATATCTCAGGTGCTCTTCTAAGCAACTTTTCCTTCAGGTGTTAGTAGCGGGGCGAACTAAGGATGTCTCCTGTAATGTCTGCTGGGATATATTATACCTTCTGCTGCTTTAACTCTCTCTCTGTTGGAAGATTGTGGTCCTTAGCGCATCCTTCTAATTAAACATCAAACTGTCGTCCTCTTGGAAGAGTACATGACAAATGGAAGAGCTCACATAAACGTGCGAAATTAATTAATCCAGACCTATAGGGCAAGTGTCGTGAATTTTACCCCTGTTTAATGACGTCCTTGTTCTTCTGAATCGCAGATGTTCTCTCAGCCTTCTTTTAAAAATGTCTGTGAAGAATTGTATAATTAAATATAAAACAGTAACGTTCTCATAGTGGTTGTTCACTCCCAGTCGCTTTCTGTCCTCTAACAGTTAGTTAGTATCCTCTTTATCGTCATCTTACTTGGGATTTGCTTCTTTTAGAAGTTGACTACGGCGATTCTCATGGGAGATGGGATGCCATCTATTCTTTCATATCTCAGGTGCTATTCTAAGATGATGTAGAAGGGCGAACTAAGAATGTATTCTTCTCTAATTCCCGCTAAGATATGCATATCTTCTGCTGGTTTAATTATCTTCGTCAGAAGACTGAAGTCCTCAGCTTATCCTTCTTCTTAAGCATCATGCTGTCATCCACTTTGGAAGAGCACATAACAAATGGAAGAGCTGGTATTGATCGTAAATTCTATCCTGGTTCTTCTGAATCACTAATGTTCTTCCAGCCTCCGCTTCAAAATGCCTGTGAAATATTACATAATTAAATACAAGACAGTTGTATACCTGTAACGTTCTCATAGTGTTTGGTCACGCTGAGTCGCTTTCTTCCTCTAACATTTTCAATTCATTGTCAACGTTCTTCTCTTCATCGTCAATACGGTGATTCTCATGGGAGATGGACTGCCATCTATTCTTTCATATCTCAGGTGCTCTTCTAAGGTGCTAGTAAAGGAGCGAACTAAGACTGTCTTCGTCTGTAATTCCTGCTGGGATATGCATATCTTCTGTTGCTTTAATTCTCCCCGTTGGAAGATTGGAGTCCTCAGCTCATCCTTCTACATAAGCATCAAGCTGACGGCCACTTGGAAGAGCACATAACAAATGGAAGCGCTGATATTGGTCATGAATTCTATTTCTGTCCAATGACGTCCTACTTCTTCTGAACCACTGATGTTCCAGCTTTCTCTTCAAAATGCCTCTGAAGAATTCCATAATTATATATCATACAGTTGTATACCTGCAACAAGATGCTTATAGAAGAGCGAACTAAGACTGTTTTCTTCTGTAATTCCTGCTGGGATATGCATATCTTCTATTGCTTTAATCCTCCGTTGGAAGATTGGAGTCCTCAGCTCATCCTTCTACTTAAGCATCAAGCTGTCGTCCACTTGGAAGAGCATATAATAAATGGAAGAGCTGGTATTAGTCGTGAATTCTATCCCTGTCCAATGACATCCTAATTTTTCTGAATCCCTAATATTCTTCCAGCCTCCTCTTCAAAATGCCTGTGAAGAATTGCATATTTAAATATAAGACGATTGTATACCTGCATCATTCTCATAGTTTTTGATCACTACGAGTCGCTTTCTATCCTCAAACAATTTGAATCCATACTCAACGTTCTTCTCTTCATCGTCATCTTACTTGGGATTTGCTTCTTTTAGAAGTTGACTACGGCCCTTCTTATGTGAGATGGGCTGCCATCTATTCTTTCATATCTTAGGTGTTCTTTTAAGATGCTAGTAGAGGAGCGAACTAAGACTGTCTTCTTCTATAAATTTTGCGGTGATATGCATATCTTCTGTTGCTTTAATTCTATCCGTTGGAAGATTGGAGTCCTCAGCACATCCTTCTACTTAAGCATCAAGCCGTCGTCAACTTGGAAGAGCACATAACAAATGGAAGAGCTGGCATTGGTCGTGAATTCCATCCTTGTCGAATGACATCCTAATTCTTCTGAATCATTGATGTCCTTCTAGCCTCCTCTTCAAAATGCCTGTGAAGAGTTGCATAATTAAATATAAGACAATTGTATACCTGTAACGTTCTCATAGTGTTTGGTCACTCTGAGTCGCTTTCCATTTTGAATACAAAGTCAACGTTCTTCTCTTCATCGTCATCTTGCTTGAGATTTGCTTCTTTTAGAAGTTGACTACGGCGATTCTCATGGAAGATGGGCTGCCATCTATTATTTCATATCTCAGGTGCTCTTCTTAAATGCTTATAGAAGAGCGAACTAAGACTATTTTCTTCTGTAATTCCTGCTGGGATATGCATATCTTCTATTGCTTTAATCATCCGTTAAAAGATTGGAGTCCTCAGCTCATTCTTCTACTTAAGCATCAAGCTGTCGTCCACTTGGAAGAGCATATAATAAATGGAAGAGCTGATATTGGTCGTGAATTCTATTTCTATCCATAGACGTCCTGGTTCTTCTGAAACACTGATGTTCTTCCAGCCCTTTCTTCAAGACACCTGTGAAATATTGCATAAATAAATATAAGACAGTTGTATACCTGTAACGTTCTCATAGTGTTTGGTCACTCTGAGTCGCTCTCTTCATCTAACATTTTGAATCCATAGTCGACTTTCTTTTCTTCATCGTCACCTTACTTGTGATTTGCTTCTTTTAGAAATTGACTACTGCGATTCTCATGGGAGATGGGCTGCCATTTATTTTTAAGTATCACAGGTGCTCTTCTAAGATGGTAGTTGAAGAGCGAACTAAGACTGTCTTCTTCTGGAATTCCTGCTGAAATATGCATATCTTCTGTTACTTTAATTATCTTCGTCGGAAGACTGGAGTTCTCAGTTTATCCTTCTACGTAAGCATCAAGCTGTCGTCCACTTGGAAGAAGACCTAACAAATGGAAGAGCTTGTATTGGTCGTGAATTCTATCCCTGTCCATAGAAGTTCTGGTTCTTCTGAATCACTGATGTTCTGTCCACCTTTTCTTCAAAATGCCTGTGCAGAATTGCATGATTAAATATCAGACAGTTGTATACCTGTAACGTACTCATAGTGCTTGGTCACTCCTAGTAGCTTTCTTCGCCTAACATTTTGAATCCATAGCCAACTTTCTTGTCTTCATCGTCATCTTACTTGGGATTTGCTTCTTTCAGAAGTTGGTCACGGTGATTCTCATGGGAGATGGGCTGCCATCTACTCTTTCATATCTCAGGTGCTCTTCTAAGGTGCTAGTAAAGGAGCGAACTAAGACTGTTTTCTTCTGTAATTCCTGCTGGAATATTCATATCTTCTGTTGCTTTAACTCTCTCCGTTGGAAGGTTGGAGTCCTCAGCTCATTCTTCTACTTAAGCATCAAAGTGTCATCCACTTGGAAAAGCACATAACAAATGGAAGAGCTGGAGTATTGGTCGTGAGTTCTATCCCTGTTTAATGACATCCCAGTTTTTCTGAAAGAGTAATGTTCTTCCAGCCTCTTCTTCAAAATGCCTGTGAAGAATTGCATAATTAAAAATAAGACAGTTGTATACCTATAGCGTTCTCATAGTGTTTGGTCACTCCGAGTCGCTTTCTGTCCTCTAACATTTTTTTAATCCATAGTAAACGTTCTTCTCTTCATCGTCATCTTATTTGGGATATGCTTATTTCAGAAGTTGACTTTGATTGTCATGGGAGGCAATGCTCTTCCAAGCAACTTTTCCTTCAGGTGCTAGTAGAGGAGCGAACTAAGACTGTCTCGTTCTGTAATTCCTGCCGAGATATGTATATCTTCTGCTGCTTTAACTCTCTCTGTTGGAAGATTGGGGTCCTCAGCTCATTATTCTCCTTTAATATCATCAAGCTGTCGTCCACTTGGAAGAGGACATAAGAAGTGGAAGAGCTGATATTGATATGTTGCTCACATAAACCTTCCAAACTTTTTAGTCCAGTGCCGAATTCAATCGCTACCTTTTTTATTTTCCTAATGCCTCCTCTATTTTCACCGAGATTTTTCTTCGTTCTATCTTCTGCATCTCGTTCACTCTAGCCAGTGATATGCCGCAATGGCTCGTCACTGACGTAATTAATTAATTATATTTGATAATTGCCTCTGGATATAAGGTACAGTCCAAACTGTTTAGGTAAATATTCTTTTTATTACATAATAATCGTTGCTAATATTTGGGCAACTAGACATCTTGTGAAACTCAGATAGATTCCTTTCACAATTTTCTTCTTTTTAAATATCTATTCCGATGTAGATTCTTGTTCGATCATTTTTTCTATGTTAGCATCAGCAGAATAGAATATTCTAATGATGCATTGATAGAGAGACCTTCATTCATCTTTCTCTGAACCTCTTGGAAGTTGCATCATACATACAACATGAGAGGAGTTACTATATTTTGTCAAAAAAACATTTTTCACATAAATCACACTTTCCCAACAGATTTTCTTAAGTTGGATGTTATCTAAAGCAGTGACGATTGGTGTCATCGGCATATAGTATAAAACTAATGACTAATCGTTTTTCTAGATTACCATAGCCTAATTTCTCTTGTTCGTGGTCAGTGGATTCTTAAAATTTTGCATATGTAAAGCTTCATACTCGTGAAGATCTTCGGTTAAATTTTACTGATTCAATCTTCCGAGATCTTTCGTTCGAGCAGCGTAATTATCGGATATCAAACATCACCGCTGACTGACGTAGCCGGTATATCGAGACGCAGCGTATTATTAGCCGTTCTGCTATTAATACTTTAATACATATTTATTAGTTTGTGAAGAGAAGGAAGATCTCCCTGCGGTGAGGAGGCCCTATACAGAAGAATGGACAACGTTTAATTGTCTGCCAGTCATTTTTCGAGAAAAATTCGAAATGAATCAAAATCAAACGCCTTGGCGTTGCCCCGATCGAGGCAACCGCCACGACCTACACTATAATTGTTTCGACAGGCGGCGAAAATGAGGTTCGACTTTTGATTGACTTTTAATTAAATTTAAAAATTATACATTCTCTCTATGGCATCGTATCGAGTTTTAATTCACGATATTTTTTATAAGTTCTGGGTCTTATATAAACATGAATGTCCTAACCGTACTTGGGACATTTAACATTCCTTCGATTGAATTCATTTCCGAAAATTCTGCTTTTGCCTTTTGGTATCTCGATTTAAAATTTTAAGTTTCTTTGTGAATTTTTTCATGTTCTCATTTGACATTGCCTTCCTTAGTTTGATGTTTTATGATCTTTTCACTCCTTTTTGTGTATCACCATAATTTCTTTCAGCTGCTGCTGAAGGTTCAGATGAAATTTCATTAATGGATCATTTAGCACTTATTCGTATGAAAAAGATGACTGAAATTAAGTTGAAACGCCAATTTTAGGTAAACGGCCTTTACTCAACCTCCACTTTCATGCATCTAACATTCTTCGAGTGAATTCATTTCCGCAAATTTTACTGTTGCCCTTCTGATACGTTGATCTAATATCTTACGTTTCTCCATTAATTTTTACATGTTCCCATATGACATTATCTTCTTTAGTTTCATATTTTATCAACTCTTCACTCCTCTCTTGTATATCATCATCATTAGAACTTTTTCGGCTGCTGTTGAAGATTCAAGTGCAATTTCTTTAAGTGTTTAATAGATAATTTAGCTCTTATACATTGGCATGTCATGAAAAACAAGATTTCAGCTAAATTGAAGCGTTAATATTGTATAAAAGTCCTTTTTAATTCCCTGATCTATACCCTTGATCGCTTCTCAAATTCAAATTCAAATTCAAATTTCAAAAATATTTATTCGAGTACTCAAATACAAAGTATTCTTACTTATGTCAGATAAAAAAAAATTCAATGCTCAAGACCTACCTTCTAAAAAGGCTGTACTCAAGAGTTACTAAAATATCAAAATATACACATATTTTTGCAGCACATTTTCCCACTGTATGAATTCCTCATTACTGTAGTAAGCCCTAGTTAGCAAATGGTCCTTGATAGGTTTGCAAAATTTCTTATCAGAGAGAAGTATCACATGCCTGGGCAATTTGTTGTATAGCATCGAGCCGTAGTAATTTACGGATATCCGTGTTCTGCCCAATCTGTGAAAATCCACCCTGACATCATCAGCATGCCTTGTCTGATAGTTATGGAAAAGACCATTAGCCTGATATGACTCACGATTTTTGTGGCAGTACATTTGATTTTCAAATATATATTTACATGGTACAGTCATGATTCTCAGATTAACAAAACTCTGCCTAACATCTTCTCAATATTCCAACCCAGCAACAATGCGTACGGCCATCCTCTGCAATGCGAAAACACTTTCCAGGTGGGCGGAATGTCCCCAAATCAAGATGACGTACACCACCGTGGACTGAAAGATTTCATGATATGCCTGATGCAGTGGGCCCTCCGGAAGTACCTGAGCCAAATTTCTTAAAAGGAATATACCTTTATTAAGGCGCTGAACCATTTGATCTACATGGAACTCAAAAGTTAAATTAGGATCCAAGTAAACACCCAGGAACCTCACCCCATCAGGATTCTCCCCCCCCCCCTTCATGCTACGCAGCCCCAAGGTCACACTCATGGTCTTCGATTAATTCATGAATAGTCTGTTTACATGAAACCAACACTTTAGATCATCCAACTTCGAGCCCATACATTCTCTCAGTCTCTCCTGATTTTCATATCTCCCAATCAGTGATGTGTCATCAGCACAGTCGAAGGCCTTCCAGATATCACAGAATGTACCACTGACATACTTTTTCCCCTCAAACGCCCCCGCCACATATTCAAGAAGGTTCAGCACGGCAAGTAGTGTGGTTGAGTTGTTTGGTAAAAATCCAAACTGACTGTCAGTGAAAATATTATTATCATTAAAGTAGTTATACAGTTGGTTTTTTAGAAGAATTTCAAAGACCTGAGATAAGGATAAGGGACAGTAATTATTAGGGTTCCTTTTTATCCTTTTTATATATCGACACCACTTTAGCAATCTTGAGGCACGAAGGAAATGTACTGCTTTTAATACTCAGGTTGAGCAACTTTGTCAAAGGAACCAACAAGACATTCCTAAGTGACTTCAGGAGGGGAACATTCATATAATACATATCCCTATTATGTTTATTTTTTAAGGATTCTAAGTATAGCATCTTTTACATCTATGAAAGTAACTTCCCTAAAAGCAAAAGTGGGTGTGTTGATATCATCTGGTGTTTGTAGATAGTTCCCTGGCTCCCGATGACTCTCTGGAATCTGATTCAGAAACCGCGACTCCGAGTTGTCTCAGGTCTGGACAGCACCGGAACCGGTCCACTGGGTACATTATTGTTTTGCACTTGGGCAGTAGTCGAATTGTGTCCGTCCGACGGGAGTGTGATTACTAACTTGTTTATGTATTCTTGGATGTTTCTTTTGATGGTTGCAATCTTATTTGTTTTGTTTTTTTCAACAGATTTCAATTTTTGGCAAATTTTCTCCATGAAAATTTCCATATGGGGGTTCTGGCTTTGTAGATCCCTGATATTTTGCTTTAGAATATCGATCTCTGCGCCTTTTAAAGTCATAGCCTCCATTATTTTTTTAATTACCTGGATTTGGTATGTGATCTTGACACAGCCCGCACATTGAGCATTAATACTCTAATCTAATATTTCACGTTTCTCTCTTAATTTTTTCATGTCCTCAATTGACATGGTCTTCCTTAGTCTGATATTCTATGATCTTTTCATATCTCTCTCCTGTATCATCATCACTAGAGCTTTTTCCAACTGCTGCTGAAAATTCAGATTCAATTTTATTAAATGTTGAATAGATAATTCAGCATGTACTCATCGGTATATCGCCAATCTATCGCCCTTTTGATTCCTAAACTTCCAGTTTCAACCATCTAACACTCGTCAAGAGAATGCATTCACTGAAATTCTACTGCTGCCCTTCTGATATCTCCATCTGATTCATGTTCTCTTTTAACATTGTCAGCCTTAATTTGATATTTTATATGCTTTTCACACCTTTCTCGTGTATCATCACCACTAGAGCTTCTTCCAGCTACAGCTGAAAATTCAGATTCAATTTTATTAAATGTTGAATAGATAATTCAGCATGTGTTCATCGATATGTCGTGAAAAAGAGGACTGGAGTTAGGTTGAAACGCCAATCTGTCGCCCCTTTGATATCTCAACTTCCAGTTTCAAGTATCTAAAACTCTTCAAGAAAATTCATTCACTTAAATTCTACTGCTGACCTTCTGATATTTCCATCTGATTCATGTCGTCATTTAACATTGTCTACCTTAGCTTAAAATTTAATGATCCTTTCCCGCCTTTCTCGTGAATCATCATCACTAGAGCTTCTTCCAGCTACTGCTGAAAATTCAGATTTAATTTTATTAAATGTTGAATAGATAATTCAGCATGTATTCATCGGTATGTCGTGAAAAAGTGGGCTAGAGTTTAGTTGAAACGCCAATCTATGGCCCTTTTGATACCGCAACTTCCAGTTTCAACCATCTAACACTCTTCAAAAGATTTTATTCACTGAAATTCTACTGCTGCCCTTCTGTCATCCCCATCTGATTCATGTTCTCATTTAACACTGTCATGTCAGCCTTAGTTTGATATGTTATATCCTTTTCACTCTTTTCTCGTGTATCATCATCATTAGAACCTCTTCCAGCTACTGCTGAAATTCAGATGCAATTTCATTAAATATTTAATGGATAATTCAGCATTTATGCATCGGTATGTCGTGCAAAAGAGGACTGGAGTTAAGTTGAAACGCCATTCTGTCGTTCTTTTGATATCTCAACTTCCAGTTTCAAGCATCTTACGATTCAAGAAAATTAATTCACTACAATTCTACTGCTGCCCTTCTGATATCTCCATCTGATTCATGTTGTAATTTAACATTGTCTACCTTGGCTTGAAATTTAATGATCTTTTCACGCCTTTCTCGTGAATTGTCATCACTAGAACTTCTTCCAGCTACTGCTGAAAATTCAGATCCAATTTTATTAAATGTTGAATAGTTAATGCAGAATGTATTCATAGGTATGTCGTGAAAAAGAGTGCTGGAGTTTAGTTGAAACGCCACTCTGTCGTTCTTTTGATACCTCAACTTCCAGTTTCAACAATCTAACACTCTTCAAAATAATTTATTTACTGAAATTCTACTGCTGCCCTTCTGATATCTCCATCTGATTCATGTTCTCAATTAACATTGTCAGCTTTAGTTTGATATTTTATACCATTTTCACACCATTCTCGTGTATCATCATCATTAGGACTTCTTCCAGCTAATGCTGAAATTCAGATTCAATTTCATTCAACATTTAAGGGATAATTCGGCAATTATGCATCGGTATGCCATGGAAAAGAGGACTGGAGTTAAGTTGAAACGCTAATCTATCGCCCTTTGGTACCTCAACTTCCAGTTTCATGCAGCTAAC
>MU184714.1:70841-84189 GCA_016904865.1 Pissodes strobi
AGCATTCATTCACTACAATTCTACTGCTGCCCTTCTGATATCTAAATGTGATTCATGTTCTCATTTAACATTGTCAGGCTTAGTTTGATATTTTATATCCTTTTCACAACTTTCTCGTGCATTGTTATCACTAGAGCTTCTTCCAGCTACTGCTGAAATTCAGATGCAATTTCATTAAATATTTAATGGATAATTCATCATTTATGCATCGGTATGTTGTGCAAAAGAGGACTGGAATTAAGTAGAAACGCCAATCTGTCGCCCTTTTGATATCTCAACTTCCAGTTTCATGTATCTAACCCTCTTCAAGAGCATTCATTCACTATAATTCTACTGCTGCCCTCCTGATATCTCCATCTGATTCATGTTCTCATTTAACATTGTCAGCTTTAATTTGATATTTTATATCTTTTTCACACCTTTCTCGTGTATCATCATCATTAGGACTTCTTCCAGCTACTTAAATATTTAATGGATAATTCAGCATTTATGCATCGGTATGTCGTGCAAAAGGGGACTGGAATTAAGTTGAAACGCCAATCTCTTGATATCCTAACTTCCAGTTTCAAGCATCTAACACGCTTTAAAAGAAATCATTCACTACAATTCTACTGTTGCCCTTCTCTTCATCTGATTCATATTATTATTTAGCATTGGCTACCTTAAATTGAAATTAAATGATCTTTTCACACTTTTCTCGTGAATCACCGTCACTAGAACTTCTTGAAGCGCCGAATTGAATCTCTGGTTGTACAAAATGGAGGTAAGGCCTATGCTATCCCCTGGTTCTATAGCCTGGGGTATAAAGGCTACGCAAACAAGTGCAATCAGGCAACTAGAAGGCGTACAAAGACTGGCATGTTTGTGCGTCTCAGGGACGATGAGAACAACCCCAACTGCAGCACTAGAAGTCCTGCTAAATCTACCTCCATTACATATCCTCATACAGGGGAACGTAAGAATGGCTCAAGCGAGGCAACAAGCTTATCATTAATTGTGAAAGGCAGTGGAGGATTTGCAGTCTCGGCCGCCCTAGGCCCCAAGCTATCAGCCGCCCCTTTCTCAGCATCCACCATATAGACTACATAATGAAATTACTTTATTGTCAACTTATATTCTGGCCGCCCTAGGCCCGGGCCTACCGGGCCTTAGGATAAATCCGCCACTGGTGAAAGGCTCACAAGCTGGAAACTAGAGGGCAGCGAGGGGATCAAGTATCTCTTCGAAAAGCCATCAAACGAAACAACCCCCTCCTATGGTTTGGATAGACCCTTCTCAGTAGAAGTTGTAAGCAGAGAAGAATGGGAGGGGGGCCTCCTATAAAAGCAGACCAAGCATGGTATACCGACGGCTCTAAAACCAGTAAAGGGGTGGGAGCCGAGGTCCACGGACCAAGTTCGAATAACTCCATAAACATGGGCAGTCAAACCACAGTGTTCCAAGCAAATGTCGCGACAATTCAACACTGCACCATGAAGATAGAGAAATTGAAAATTAGAAAAAGGAGGATAGTCATATACTCCGACAGTCAGGCCGCCTTAAAAGCAGTTAGTGCACACAGCGTCTGATCTAGACTAGTCAAAGACTGCATAAGTGCCCTTGAAGAGGTCGGTCGTAACAATGAGCTCACCATTGCGTGGGTTCCGGGACATGAAGGTCATCAAGGCAACGAAGAAACCGATAAACTTGCAAAACGGGGCGCAAGTAAGGTTACGTTTGGACCATAGCCCTACTGGGAAAGCAGGAAGAGACTTCAACACAGCAGTTAAAAGCTGAATAGATAAGCAATCTCTAAAGTGGTGATTACAAACACCGGAGCCACTACACGCCAATCATCATCATCATCATCAATCAGCCTTGTCGCGTCCACTGCTGAACATAGGCCTCCTCCCTGCACTGCGCCGCCTGCATCCAGTTGTGCTTGATGCGCTTTATATCATCAGTCCATCTCGTTGGTGGTCGTCCTCTATTTCGGTAAGCCTCATGTCTCGGCCTTCATTCAGGGATTTTCTTGATCCATCTGTCGTCAGTTATTCTTGCAACGTGTCCTGCCCGATTCCATTTTAATGTTGTTATTCTCCTGACGATATCCGCTACACCTGTTCTTCTTCTTATTTCGTTGTTCTGGAATCTATCATCCGATCCAATATTCTGAACCCTTAGTATCTGCCCTGTATTTGCAGGTTCCGCCTCTTTTCTATAAAGCCCCGTGTAAAATTCTTCAGTAAATTTAAAAACATCCGCTCTACCTGTCTTAATACTGCCGCTTCTATCAGCGAACCTACAAATGTTTTCCTGCCCTCCGTAAGGTTCCTCCGCAGCACTCTTAGACTCTTATTCCCTTCAATTACTAGAGCTATTTGTTGTTTATTGTAGTTTCGGACATCTTATCTGACAGACTTGGAAATATCCCTATTTATTTGTCTAAGTGCATCGCTCCTTCCCACGTATCTATCCCTCATATCTCTTCTCACCTTCATAAGATTCTTCCTACTCTGGCTCAGTTTATCTTCTTTATTTCTCGCTCTTATGCAATGATTTCTCTGAGCTTCCTTTATAATATTGTTAATTTTCAGACTGAAATCGTCCCCATTTATTTTGTCGTCTCTCAGGTGTTCTAGGTTCCTGAGCTTTGTTGCCATTTCCTCTTGATATGCCGCCTTATTCTCTATCGATGTCCATTTTTTGCCCTGGATCTTTGACACCATCTTTGTTCTTTCGTTCTGAACGTTTATTTTAACTTTTGCTCTAACCAGCCTATGGTCGCTACCTGCCGCAAACTTGTTCAATACAGTGACGTTCTGGAAGATATGTTTTTTTTTATCGGTGACAATAAAATTGATTTCGTTTTTTAAACATGGCGTGCAGTCTCTGTTGGAGGAGAAAGCCCAGAAACATATCTCCCCTATGATTTCTCTCTTCGTAGCCAAATGGTCCCAGGGCAGTTTCTGCTTCATCAATCTTGGAGCCAAGCTTTGCGTCCCCCATGAGGATCATATACTGGGTTTTGTCTTGTTGCATAGCCCTTGAGATATCCTGGTATAGGATCTCCACTTCACCTGTATGCGTTTTAGGTTAGCTATTTGGTTTAGTTTTAGGATTAGATATATAACCCTTGAGCATACACTGACAATCTTTGAGATTTGTTGTTTGTGTTTTTGTGAGCCATAAAACCCACTCCACCTATAGAGCTATCTTGCTCACCGTTATAGTGAAAGAGCTGGCCTGACTTTAACTCGATCTCGTGTTCTTCCTTCCTCCGGACCTGACTTAGTCCTACTATATCCCATTTAAGATATTTTAATTCTTCCTCAAGCTCGATCAATTTTTTGTTCTGATGAAAGTGTTCTGGTATTCTAAGTGGCTATGTGCAGTGTCCGTTGTCCATGGTAGCCTGATTTTATTCGGTGATTCTTAGCATGCTCTGCCCGTGATCTGGTCTGGTTGCTGCCGTAACCAGGAACCAGGGACCACTGAACCGCCGGGGACTGAGGGTCTTGTTGAGGTTGTGTCTGGCATGTAAGTTTATTGGGGTTTTTAGCCTTACTTCTACCACGCTGGTCATTGCGGGTTGGTAGAGAATCTTGTTCTGGAGGACTTCATTTTCTTAGCCTTGATGATACGGTTATTCCGCCGTGACTCGGTCGTCAGAGCCTCGTCTGTAAGAGCAGGGTGCACCAGGTGCAGGTGAGGTTGATATTTGAGTAGGAGAGGCTATTTGAGTCGCATCACTACTCCATTATAGCGTTTCAGATTACTATACACGATATCTACACTCCTACTACAGGCCAAATAGTTCATAAAACACGGCTCCCCCAATATTCACGACAGATCTTCTTAAGAGGAGTCGCAAGACGATAAGAATACTAGTGCGCCAGCTGACGGGGCACTGTAGCATGAACATCATCATCATCATCAACATTTATTTCACTATTCATATTTTAACAACAGCATTACCTAACATAAAGACGTCTTAAGATACTAAGTCCTGTTGTTATGCCTGATGTTGTTCCGTCAACATCGTGGCCAACAGGGCACGGCGCCCATAGGGGGCTGGTGTTAGCCTATCTATTATTAGGTGTAGCAGTGCTACGGTTAGCTTGACCATTACTTGGGTAACCCCTTCAATGGCTTTATCTGTTAAGTGTTGGCCGTAGCTATATTAATAGTAGTACTTGTTTCATTTATATTATTCCCAGGAGGTTATACAAGGAAAACTGATATGAAAAACCTTGTTCGAATGCTCTCTAGGAGCAGGAGTGCATAGGTAAAACGACACCACATTATTTACAACATAAACTTAACATTACTATATACAAGGTAGAGACTTAACAGCACAAGTCTGCTCCGGTATTGTAATAACTTCAGGTCGCATAGGTCGAGCCCCGCGGATCAAGCTGCGGCGACATGGATGCTTCAGTGGTTGGAAGTCAAGTGTGTATGCGTATTTGTACTACGAGACTACGAGTAGCACCTTTAGCAGGCCCCGCCCCCTCGTGTTCGAACACGGTGGTTGGCTGGCCAGGCGGCAGGATCTACACTTACCCGTGAGGTATAGTGCTCCTGTTCTCCTGTTACTTTTATTTTTCGTGTTTTTTGAAAAATACAAATTAGATGGCATACAGGGGGGTGAAATATGATGGAATTTGGCAGTGCATGATGTTGACAAGAATTTAGGTTTAGGGAGGCCTTAGCTGCCTATAGAATAGGGTTAGTTCCCGATATATGGTTCCATGTTTTATGGGGTGCTCGGAGTCGTACCGCTTGTCGGCGATGTTAGCAGTAAGCGTCGATCCCTTGATTTGATTCTCAAAGAACCCACAAGCGAGGCCGTCGATGTACTCCTCGACGTATTCGATTCCCGACCACGCGTGTAGGTCTTCAATTCCCACGCGTTCACGTCGCGTCAAGGAGAACGCCGCTCTCAGGTAACTGTTTTGCAAGACCTGGAGTTTGCGTTTGTGCGTTCGAGCCACCGAGCACCATACGGTGGCAGCGTATAGCAATGCTGGTCTCACAATGGATTTGTACAGGATAAGCTTGTTGGCAGGGCTCAAGTAGGACTTGCCCGCCACCAACAAACCTAGTCCCTTCTTAATACCTCCGTTCTTGCCAACAACTGCCGAGATATGCCGGCCAAAGTTAAGTTTTGTATCGAATGTGAAGCTTAGGTACTTCACATGCGTTTTAGGCTCTATGTGCGTGTTGCCCACCACGAGAGGTGTAATATCTGTATCCTTCCGTTTGCGCGTGATAACGATAAGCTCGGTCTTATTCGCGTTAAGGGAGATCTTCCACCTCTCGTAGTAAGGAACAAGCACATTCATGTGCTCGCTTAGTCTTGACTTCGCCACTTCCGCTATAGGGTGCGAGGAATAAATTGCCGTGTCGTCGGCAAATAGGGCTTTACGGGTTTGGGGATGTGACGGAATATCTGCAATAAAAAGATTGAACAGCAGCGGCGACCATACTGTACCCTGTGGCACCCCTGCGAGTAGTCTCCTACTCACAGAGGCGTGTCTATCTACTCTGGTAATGAAAGTGCGCTCGGCAAGGTATGACGCGATTAGGAACACTATATGAAGCGGAAGGTTGTGCTTCGCTAGAAGTTTGTAAAGTAACCTCGCGTGCCATACCTTGTCGAACGCCTTCTCGATATCCAATAGCAGTAGTGCCACTGATTGTTTCACACTGAAGCTTTCGTAAATGTCAGTAGCAATCTTCGCGGCAAGCAGGACGGTGCCATGCCGGCCGCGAAAACCGAACTGTTCAGGGGGCAAGATCCTCCCTGCTGATCCCCGGCAAGATTAGCCTTTCAGCCATCTTCCCGAGGGTATTCAACAGAGAGATCGGCAGGTATGACGAAGTCAGTGTGAGGTCTTTCCCTGCTTTAGGGATGTGTATGACGCACGCTGCTTTCCAGGATTTCGGGAAATGTTGCAGCCTGATTACCGCGTTAATTATATGCATAAGATGAATGATTGATTTCTTAGGCAAGTTTTTCAGGACTAGGTTCGGAATATTATCCGGGCCGGGAGCTTTATTTCTCGGCAAACGACAGAGAGCTTTGCGTATGTGCGCCGGAGTGACTCTCAGCTTATCATACACTGACGGAGGGATGGGGTACTTCTGCTGTTTAAAAATATTAGCAGTAGAGTTGTAAAGTACTTGTTCAGGGAGTGTGTCAGGCGACTCACTGCAGACGCCCCCCAGGTAATCGGCGAAGGCCTCCGCTTTTCCCAAATCGCTAACAATATCTAAACCGCGATATTTGATTGCTGGAATTCGAGTACTACTTCCGCAGACTCGCCTAGCGAGCTTCCACAGCGAGCCGTCATCCCTGCTGATTGAATTGATATAATCAAGCCATACCTGGCTTCTATGTTCCCGGATTTTAACTCTTATTTCCTCCGTCAGCGCATTGATGCGAGCGGATCCCATTTGTGTCCGGTTTCTCTGCCATCGGCGTCGAAATCGATTTCTGAAAGTTATAAGTTCGAGGATAGGTTCAGGTAGGGTTTCTGTCCTAGGTTGGATGGTTACTCTAGGACACATTGCATCACGGATGCGCTGGATGTTAGTTGTAAGCTTTTCAACCTCATTCTCAAGCTCCTGGATTGTTTCTATTTGCCTGGGAACAACAGTTAACTCGCTCAGCCTAGCCCGGAACGCCTTCCAGTCACGGTTCCTGTACGAAACGACGGTGTCGCTCGACGTAGGGACCCTACAGTACAGGCCAATCTTGATCGAAAGGTGATCCGAGTTAAGGGTGTTTAATTCCTGTAGCTGAGTTGTTCTTATCGCTCCCCGGGTAATAGCAACATCCAGGAATGAGTCGTTTCGAAGATAAGTAGGATTCGGAGTTCTGTGGTAGGATATTTCCAGATTATTTTCGACTATACCCTTAAGTAGTCTACCCCTGCTGTTGGTTGTGCCGCCCCAGTCGGCGTGGGTGGCGTTGAGATCGCCAATTAGCAGGGATACTCTGTTTTGCGGGAGAAGAGCAAGGATATCGTTTACCGGGAGGCGGAGAGCCGGAGTGGCGTAGCAGCCACACACACGCAGGCCGCCTTCCAGTTCGATACTAACATGTTCTATGGCAGAGCGCATGTTATATACTCGCCGGTAGCGAAGTGACCTGTGTATGAGGCAGGCCACGCCTCCTCCGGGTCAATCGGGCCTATCAAATCTCTCGATATTGTAGTTCCTAACTATGAACGTAAAATTGGGAACTAAATTCGTTTCATTGAGAAAAACAATCCGAAAATTGGAGGTTTGCATAAAATTTTGGAATTCGCCCATTTTGGACCTGATGCCGTTACAATTCCAACTAGCTACTATGAGCATTATATGTCAAATCTTTGATACTCGAACGAGAAAAAGCGTATCGAGGCTTGCAGAATTTCCGCTTTATCGCCCCGACACGCTTCAAGCATGTTCGAGTAACAATCCAGGGCCAAAAATAGTTGGTCGAAGTTGACAAGACTATTAATTCTATTTACGACATTATTTAAATTACTCATTGTGTTTGCAATATTTACATGATTATCATTTTTATTTGGATTATTACGGTTCAAGCTAACGCGCGCAGAGTCACTAACCTGTACATTATTGCTTATTTTTGATTGATTCTCGTTGTTTTGTTAGGCTTTTCTAGTCCGTAGGGGTGGGAACTGCTTGCTAAAGTCGTCTTCTCGCTGGCCATTGTTTAGGCCTTGACCCCCTACTTGGGCCGTCAGCTACTGATCCAGGTTGTTTACCTCTCCAGGCCAGGTTTGCCGGCGGCGGTGCAGGTTTGTAGGCAGGTTTAGTTTGCCTCGTTTTTGTCCCTGTTGCTTCTATAATATTTAACTTATAGATATATACAGGGCACTCTGTGTCGATAGAGCGGTGAGGGCCCCCGCAGTTAACGCACTTTAAGTAGTTCTGCGAAAATTGCGTAATGTCATGTGTTCCTGCACATTTACTGCAGGCAATTTTTCTGCTGCAGTACGCCTTGGCGTGGCCATACTGCTGGCAGTTCTTGCATTGCAAGACTGCCTTCCCAGAGCGCCTGGCTTCCCACGTCACTCTAACGCACATGAGAGTTCTGATTTCGCTGTTAAGTCGACATAGGGTGTAGTCGGTCCCTAAAATGACTAGGAACATCGGTGTTCTAGTCTTTCGCATCGTGTAGATGCTCTTGGCGGTTGTAGCATGAACAGACACATGGAAAAGATCGGCCTGGCAGATAATAGCCGTTGCACGTTTTGTCAGGAGGAGGAGCAAACTCCAAAATACGTGTGGTGCGAGTGTGAGGCTCAGGTATGCAAGGCTGGGAGAGACCAAACCAGGACCTGCAAAGTACATGGAGGAGCCGGTACTCCATTTGTGGAGTCTGATTAGGAAGACCAGACTGAATGAGGTCCTCTTAAGCATGGTTCGGAGTGCTACAATAAACCTGCATAAGTTGCAGTGGCAGAGGCGGATACTAGCGCCAACTCTATTCAACTCTATTCTACTGCTGAAAATTCAGATTCAGTTTCATTAAATATTTAATGGATAATTTAGCAAAAACTACTGGAGTTAAGTCAAATGTCAATCTTTCGCCCTTTCCGCTTTCAAACATTCGAATGAATTCATTTAACATTGTCTGCCTTTCTCGTGTATCACCATCATTAGAACTTCTTTCATCTGTTTTATGAATAATTGAGCTCTTATTCATCGGCATGCCATGAGAAATTCGATTGAAGACAAAAACCCCTTTTAATCCTCTGGACTATACACTTCACTTGACCGCCTCTCAACTTCCACTACTTCGCCCCTATCAAACTCTGATGGCTAAAAATACGATTCCGTAATATTTATGTAATATGGCACGTATGCAGCAGAGTCCGAATGACTTTGATGAAAAGGTCGGCGATATCGCGGGAGCAATATGATTGGTCACTTATTTAATTGTTGCCATCTATCACGGGCTGTCGACGCGTGAACTGACTTTGAGCGATCGGTCACGTCGCTGCTGACCGGCTCGTGATTAAGAAAAATTTTCATGTTGTGAAAATTAAATCGAAACGAAAATAATAATTTATCAATCACGAAACACTCTGGAAAAAAGCTCTAAAGCTTCGGGCGAGTGCTTAGTAAAGGCTCGTCAGCGAGAGCGGGTGGTAATACTGTCGAGAGGCGAAACGAGACGAGATACAATTCATCTCGTCGTTAAATAGGCTCAGAGGAGGTTAGACAGTAGTCGAGATATCGACCCCCTTGATGGGAGGAAAACATCTCTCTCCTCATTAAAAGTAACCCAAACCTGTCCAGCACATTTTGAAACTTTTAATTATTTAACAATTAAATAGTGTAGCTCCCATATCGACACCAACGCGATACAAACAATCGATTTATATCTACCTCTATAATCTCTCGAATCTCGAATAATAATCAGACACTTTTATATCGGCGTTCGTCGTATTAAAGCAGCGGGGGCGAGCAGTTGCCATATACGTTCGACCTGCCAGATAAGAACTTTGACAGGCGAAACAGTAGGCCGATGATTCAAGATATCCCATTAACCCAGATCACGACATCGATGCCCCCCGCTGAAATTGTTATTGTAAGTGGCTGGAGTAGGTAATGCTCGTATTATTTGTCTAGACAATGCATTAAATAATGCGACTAATAACGCTTATTAATTTATGTACAAACATGTGTAAATGTAATTTTTGGGGCGATGATGAAAACCGAGGTACATTTTCGCTCTCAAAATCGAAAAGTTTTAATATCGATGAAAATGTGGGAGAAGGCGAAATACGAACTCGACGAGATTGTTCTGTTCCAGACCATGTTTCAGTCAACACAGCCACCTCAAGCCAAATAAATGGGCACTTTCATCCATCGAAACACGTCAAAAGTTCGCTTTGACGAATAGCTTTTTCGCATGTATCCCGTACGCCGAACAATCAAAGAAAAGCAGTATAAAGGAACGATTTCCACCATTTATGAAGAAATATTTCCAAGGTTTCGAGACACGCACGTTACTAATTAAGAAAAATCATTAATTGTGCTATAAATATGCGATAATTGCCCTTAAAAGTGGGGGAAACTTGGGCGAAAATACCTATTCGGCCCTCCCCTTACAAACGATGCGGGAAAAGTGGTCAACGAGTTTCTAGTAGTAGAAGAGTAATGAGCATAGATTTGAGGACCTAAATAACCAAATATGTATGACTCGAAACCAATAATTAAGCATTAGATTTCATTTCATATAAAATGCTTGCTTTGTACAAGATTATAATATACACTTGCATCTTTTTTTAATTTTTTTGCAATATATTTTTCCTGTATTTCCTTTTCCTCTCTATTCATTAATTTAATAAGAAAAAATATATTTTTATCTAGTTTCATAAAGCACCTCAGCTCCCAAATATTTTCGATTATTTTGTCGGAAAAAAATTTGAAAAAACGGAAAAAATTGTTAGGAAAGTTAATAACGAAATAAGAAAAAGGAATAATAAAAAAAGTGAGAGAAACGCCGATTTCGGCGAAAAAAGGCGAAGGAGTTCAGCTACGAAGGTAGGAAATGGCAAAAATGGGAAGAAAAAAAGGGGTTTATGAATAAACACAAAAAATGGGGAAAAATTGAAGAGAACGTAAAAAAAATGTTCGGAAAGTTAATAAAAGTATTATAAAACGAAATAAGAAAAACAAAATAAAAAACAAAAAATTGTTTGGAAAGTTACTAATAGAATTATAAAACCAAATAAGAAAAAAAATAAGAAAAAAAATTTAAAATTGTTCGGAAAGTTAATAAAAGTATTATAAAAAGAAATAAAGAAAAATAAATAATAAAAAAAAAGTTTGAGAAACGCAGTTTCCGGCAAAACAAGCAAAAAAAAAAAGAAATAGAAAATAACAAAAAGTGTCAAAACCGAGGGCAAAAGTTGAGAAAAAAGAAGCTTCAAAAAACGTAAAAATTTGTTCGGAAAGTTAATAAAAGTATTACAAAACAAAATAAGAAAAAAAATCAGGTAAGTGAAACGCCGATTTCGGCGAAAAAAAGGCGAAGGAGTTCAGCTACGAGGTCGCGGATGACAAAAAAGGGAGGAAAAAATGCTTTATGGAAAAAAAAACAAAAAATTTTGAAAAAATGAGAAAAAATTTAAAAGAACATAAAAAAATGTTAGGAAAGTTAATAAAACGAAATAAGGAAAAAAAGCGAAAGAATGTGCGGTGGTTAATAAAAGAATTTTAAAACCAAAGAAGAAAAAAATTAATAAAAAATTTTTTTTTCATAGTTAATAAAAGTATTATAAAACGAAGTGTAGAAAAAAAATAATAAATAAAAGTTAGAGAAACGCGGTTTTCGGCGAAAAAAAAATTTAAAAAACCTAGGGCAAAAGTTGAGAAAAAAAGTTTCAAAAACTTTAAAAAATTGTTCGGAAAGTTAATAAGTATTATAAAACGTAATAGGAAAAAAATAATAAAGAAAAGTGAGAGAAACACCGATTTCGGCGAAAAAAAGGCAGGGAAGCTCAGCTACGAAGTTGGGGGTGGCAAAAATTGGAAGAAAACATTTTTTTTAAAAAATGGGAAAAAAAGTGAAAATATCGTAAAAAATTTTAGGAAAGTTATTAAAACCAAATAAGAAAAAATAATATTAAAAAAAACGAAAGATTGTTCGGAAAGTTAATAAAAGTAATTTAAAACCAAATAAGAAAAAAAATAAAGAAAGTTAGAGAAACGCAGTTTTCGGCGAAAAGGAAGTTAATAAAAAAGAAATAGAAAAGTATCAATTCCGAGAGCAAAAGTTGAAAAAAAAAAAAGATTCAAAAAAAGTTAATAAAAGGCTTATAAAACCAAATAAGAAAAAAAAGAAACGAAAAACTGTTCGGAAAGTTAATAAAAGTATTATAAAACGCAGTAAAGAATTAAAAAATAATAAAAAAAAAGTTAAAGAACGCAGTTTTTGCCAAAAACAAGGTAAAATAAGAATTTTTCTTAAGTGTCAAAACCGAGGGCAGAATTTGAGAAAAAAAGTTTAAAAAATCGTAAAAAATTGTTCGGAAAGTTGATAAAAGTATTATTAAACGAAATAAAAAAAATAATAAAAAAGGTAAGAGAAATGCCTAAACTCGAAAAAAAAGCGAAGTTCAGCTACGAGGTCTGGGATGACAAAAATGGGAGGAAAAAAAATGCTTTATGAAAAAAAAAATCTTTTTTTTAAAATGTGAAAAAACTGCCGTTTTGTAATGTTAGGAAAGTTAATAAAACAAAATAAGAAAAAAATAAAAAGCGAAAGATTTTTTGGAAAGTTAATAAAAGTATTATATATAAAACGAAATGAAGATTTTAACAGTTAGAGAAACGCAGTTTTCGGCGAAAAAAAAAGTTTAGAAAAAAAGAAAAGGGAAAATAAGTGTCAAAACAGAGGGCAAAAGTTGAGTAAAAAAGACTCAAAAAACCTTAAAATATTATTCGGAAAGTTAATAAAACTATTATAAAATGAAATAAGAAAAAAATAATAAAGAAAAGTGAGAGAAACGACGAAAAAAGGCGAAGGAGTTCAGCTACGAGGTCGGGGATGACAAAAATGGGAGAAAAAAATGCTTTATGGAAAAAAACCAAAAATTTGGAAAAAATGAGAAAAAAGTTAAAAGAACGTAAAAAAATGTTATGAAAGTTAATAAAACGAAATAAGGAAAAAAAGCGAAAGAATGTGCGGAGGTTAATAAAAGAATTTTAAAACCAAATAAGAAAAAAATTATAACAATTTTTTTTTCAGAGTTAATAAAAGTATTATAAAACGAAGTGTAGAAAAAAAATATTAAAAAAAAGTTAGAGAAACGCAGTTTTAGGCGAAAAAAAAAAAGAAAAGTAAAAAGTGTCAAAATCGAGGGCAAAAGTTGAGAAAAAAAAGATTCAAAAACTTTAAAAAATTGTTCCGAAAGTTAATAAGTATTATAAAACGTAATAGGAAAAATAATAATAAAGAAAAGTGAGAGATACGTCGATTTCGGCGAAAAAAGGCAGGGAAGTTCAGCTACGAGGTTGGGAGTGGCAAATTTTGAAAGAAAAAAAGATTTAAATGGGAAAAAAGTGAAAAGGACGTAAAAAAATGTTAGGAAAGTTATTAAAATCAAATAAAAAAATAATAATAAAAAAAAACGAAAGATTGTTCGGAAAGTTAATAAAAGTAATTTAAAACCAAATAAGAAAAAAAAAATAAAGAAAGTTAGAGAAACGCAGTTTTCGGCGAAAAGAAAGTTAATAAAAAAGAAATAGAAAAAGTATCAATTCCGAGAGCAAAAGTTGAGAAAAAAAGATTCAAAAAAGTTAATAAAAGTCTTATAAAATCAAATAAGAAAAAAAA
>MU184714.1:94107-107735 GCA_016904865.1 Pissodes strobi
GTGTCTCAAGGGCTCGC
Organism: Pissodes strobi; assembly: GCA_016904865.1. Classification (NCBI taxonomy): domain Eukaryota; kingdom Metazoa; phylum Arthropoda; class Insecta; order Coleoptera; family Curculionidae; genus Pissodes; species Pissodes strobi. Next base: position 94,125 of record MU184714.1, read on the forward strand.
GACTAACATATAATTTAATTTTCTATTAAGCTATAGGAATTTCGATCCAAACTCGTATTGAACTTTTATCAAATTAATATACTGTTAAATTATACGATGGTGGCGAACGCCACAAATGTCAAAACAATCTAAACATCTCCAAATTTCTATAGTTTAACGCAAAAGTCAAAATTAACGAACAATGTCCATTAGTTACCAAGAGGGATCGGAAAAGTCTTTTACAAAGTTAAACAATCCTCGATTTTAAACAACTGATTTATTAGGTCCTCTACGCTCCCTCGGGACTTAATTCTTGGGGGGTCAGTTTGGTTTACACACGGTGACGGAAACTTTCGAGCTTAACTCCTTCGGAAGTTGGAAGTTGAGCCGGACCGTAACGGTCTCGACGAAATACAATCGTAGCGTGCCAAGATTTACGAGGCGAGTCGATTATTGTTTTGCTGTTGTTCGGTCTTCAATTGTTTCGGGTCAGACTTCGGTGATTTAAGGGGGTCAGTTGCCACTTAGATCCAGAATGAACACCCCATTCGTTTTAATATTGCTGATTTGTGTTGTTTTTAAATATTTGAGGTTTTGCATGGCATGGACAACTAGGCGATCTATCTGTAACAGTGTGTAACCCACTTGGTCTATAACTATCCAATGATTAACTGCATGCATAATTATCTCGGAACAAGCTATTCAGTGGCGAGACTTGGACGGTGAAAAAGGATATTAATGTGCATTTAATGAAATAGAAAAATTCCTAAAATAATAGGGAAATAACGACCACAACTGCAAGGAAGGTGATCCAGAAATAGATGGTGAAGATGAAGAAGAACATCTTATAAGCTGCCTCGCCTAGCTAATTGTTCAGATTGATCAATAAAGGATCAAGCATTGCTTGAATGATAAGGTATCCATTCACCAAATTAAAAAAATGTGTTTTCCATGAAAATGGAAACATAAATAAGGCTGATAGCCATATATTTTAAGGATATCAACCCTTTCATGGAACAGAAAAGGCAATCTCCAGAAAGGCCCTTCCTTCTTAATGCGATGTTTGTATTCCAGATTTACTTTATCGCTTGCCATGGCACGGTGACACCGGGCATTTTTACAAGATGGTCGCCTTATAGTGTTTGCTTTTCGGCATTTTAATGCCTCTTAGTTTATCGGAGAATTTTGGCATAGCGAACCTTATCGCTAACTTCGGATCGACTTAAAGATAACAATATGAGAAGAATGTAGAAAATTGATCATTGTGCTGGATTCAGCAGAGAGACAACCGTACAAGTTGCAAGAAGGCACAACTAACGTCTCTCTGATAGGGATGGATTACGTCAGAAAACTAACTTGCTGATGAGAACTTATAGCTCTTGGTTTCCGAAGTTGGGGTTTGAATCCTTAGGCAATATGGCTTCAAAATCAATATGGTAGTCAATCCTAGATGGAGTAGAAGGAAAGTCCACGAGAGCTGCATGTTTTATTACAGGCAAAAACATATGCGGGGGCAGACAGACAAGCAACACCCAGAAAATCTGAATTCGATCCAAAAACTGCAACGGTGATCTGGATGGGAAGGAATCTACTAACCTCCTGAGGAAGAAAGTTCTCTAGCCCGAAACTACCATTTTCTATATCACATAACTTATTCCAAGAAGGTCTTCCCTACTCTCTGGAAGACATGAATTACCAGGCGCTATAAACTCTCATCAGCAGGTTAGTTTTCCGAAGTCATTCATGCCTTCCGGGGCGTAGATGACAGAGTAGTTCTTCAGTTATCCAGCTATGAGAATTTTCTTTCTCATTTTTCCCTAGCAAGCAGGTTAGTAGATTCATTCCCTTCCAGACAAGTTTTCTGGGTGCTGCTTGCCTATCTGCCTTCCTCGCACATAGCTCAGTAGCATAAGTTTGTGCCTATAAGAAAATATGGTAATATTAGTGACCCAAGTAATGACAGATGCATCCTGGAAGATATGAATGATCTCTGGAAACTATCCTGGTGAAGAAAGTTTGTTGGTGCCTGGTTTCCAATGGCTCCTCTAAGTCCTCCAAGGCTGCATCTTTGATTAGTTTGGTTATTACTATTACCATATCGTGAGTGAGGAGGGCAGATAAAAGAGCAGCACCCAGAAAACTTAAATCCGATCTTAAAGCTGCAACGCTAGTTTGGAACGGAATGAACCTATTAACCTCCTTGCTAGGAAATGTGGGAGAACGTTCTCTAGTTCGAAATTGCTATTTTCAATATCACATAGCTGGACAAGGGATTACTATCTACTCCCTGTAAGACATGAATGACTTCGGAAAACTAACATGCTGATGAGAGCTTATACCACCTGATTTCCAAATGGCTCTAAAACCAGTATGGTGGTCAGTAAGTCTAAGAGGCCACTGAGCTAGGTGTGAGAAAGGCAGATATACTAACCTAAACTAATCCAGAAAACTGAAATCCAATCGTAAGACTGGAAGAGAAGATATCTTTAGAAAGAAAGCTTCTAGCCCAGAATCACTATTTTCTATGTCACATGCTGGATAAGGGAAGAACTATATGGATGCTCTTCCACTCAGTGGCAAGAATGTGTCAGTTGTATTTCTGAACCGCCCCCATGCTTCCATGCTTACTTTTCCACACAAATTGGCAGTCCCCCTTCAATCTTTTAGCCAAGAAGAAAGGTATGCCCATTAGACCAGCGACATTTTTTCTGTCAACATTTCCGGTTTTCTTGGCATGCTGAACCTCATTCCTTCGGACATGCTAATGCTGATCATCTTCAAGGATTTAGCCCTGGTTTCAGTTAAAATCAGATATCTTCAGGGATTGAGACTTGATCTCGGCTAATGTTGATTATTTTTCTGAGAATTGGATCCAGTTTCGGCTAATGCTGTCCATCTTCGGAAATGTAGAGAAAGATTTAGGCTAATGTCAAATATCTTCACGGATTTAGACCAAGTTTTGGCATATGCTGATCATTTTGAGGATTAGAATATGCTGGTCAACTTCAAGGATTTAGATCTGGTTTCGGCCAATACTGATAATCATTGTCAGAAATTAAGACAATGATTTTGCTAAATCCTGAGGGGATTTAGATCTGGTTATCAATATCAGGAATTTAGACAAGGTTTTTGCAAAATCCTGAGGGGATTTTGATCTGGTTTCGGCCAATACTGATAATCTTTAGGATTTTGGAAAGAGTTTCGGAAAATATTGATCATTTTTAGGGTTTTACAATCAATCAGCTCGTGTTGATCATTGTCAGGAATTTAGGCAAGATTTTTGGTAATGTAAGGCTTTTTCAGGATTTAGATCTGGTTTTGACTAATGCTAGATATTATTATATTCTTAGGTAGGATCGCACTACTGTACTAAGAATACACACCAACTAAAAACAATAGCAAGTCTTATGACAAAAGCTTGAAAGTGAATTTACGCGGGACTCGATAATTATAATGCGCATCTCTTTTCGTTGAGGTATACTAGAATTAATTCTGAGGCCTTGCCATTGTGGATAACAAAGGTTTTAAGGGTTAAAATCTGGCACTTATTTAATATTGGCTATTTAATTTAGATGATTTTTTTGCGTCTTAATAACAGATTAGTTTAACTTAGTTCACCTTAACTACTTGACATAGGACTGAGGCAAAATTTTAGACTTGGAAATTCAAACCAGAGATGGCCCTTCCAGAGATGGATTTGGCCGTCAATTTGAGGTTCGGGATTCAGGTTTAGAACATCCAGCTCCGCTGGATGTTCCAAACCTCAATTCTTGAGTCATTTAGTTGTTTATACATTTTTGTAGTTCACAATATTAGATCTTGTCATCGTCTACGAGTTTCCAGAGAACTTTTTAACGTTGCTAATCCATATTTCAAAAATTCGACTCACTGAAAAAGGCTAATCCAGATTACAAAGTTTATTATTTGAGAGACGAACATTTGGAAAGTAGTCTCAAAACAACAACTTTATCATCTTGGATGATCTCATCATGGTCTACGAGTTTCCAGAGGGCCCACTCGAAGTTATATCTACAAAACCACCGCACTCAATGGGTTAGAATATAAGACTATGTTTCCATTATGCGCATTATATACCAATAGGCCAAATGGATGTGGCCTGCTTCAGATAGGATTTGATCAGAGAACAGTGTATATAAGACTTCACACAAGTCATCACATTAAATATATCTGTATCTAAGTATTTCCCGTTCAAAGAATAGCGTCGCTCAAGAGATAACTTCCGCGGTGCTATAACTGTTTATTAAAATCCTTATCGAAGAACTTCTTAACACGTCGCCCCAGTTGCAACCCTTTATGTCCACGAAATCTGTGAAATCGAGGGGCTGAAAGTGTTTGAACTTAGTTTAGCGTCATTTGTAACAAGTTTACAAATTATTGTTGTGGTTATAACCCAGGTTTTTCAGTAGTTTTTGTTAGATCGAAGGTAGGCCAAAATTACTTTTTCTTAATATATTTTTTGCTTAAAAATTTCTTTTTGTTTGAAAATTGCTCCCAAAACTCTATTGATTGCAAAATCTCAGTTCCTTCAGTATACATGTGCGTGGGGTTCGGAGGTCCTAATCTGCAACCTCATTCCCTAGCTGAAAGCCGAGTTTCATAGCACACATGTGCGTGGGCTTGAGGAGACCTATCTAAACTAGTAACGACGATAAATTTGTAAAAGCCTCAAGAAAGATAATTTCAATTCTTTCATTTGAGCTACATAACCTGCACGCCAACCAAGGCGTGGCGTCACGAACTACAGTTCGCAAGTCGTCATAAAGCAAATAAGCTGTACTGTCAATATCAAGCCATACTGGACGTGAGAATAGTTCCATATTAATGCCCTTCGGCTTATTACACTATACTCTGTCTCAAACAGTAATTTAACAGAACTTAATATACATATAAAAAGTGTAGATACTGCGTTATTTGTACATATACTGAACAATTTCGCCTCTCGTTGTATTTTATCCCTTCAATTTCTTAACACATTTCCTACGAGACATCGGGATTATCTGCATCGCACCCTCTTCCAATAGATATAGGTTTATTTACCCTGCCGGGCGCCCTGCAAACGTTTTGATACAATTGTAATTGAACGGGTGGCTAAAACAGCAATTCCGTAGTCTCGATTCCGTTTGAGAGCGCACCTGAACGTATGCAAATTCTCGCTCGCTGAATTATCAGAATTCTCCCGTTAGATAAACACCGCCAAGAATCGGTTGTTTGTCTTTGATTACTTGTAGCTAACTTCGAAGATATCCGCCCCAGGTAGACTTGGTTCTATTGATTTAATTTTCTATAAGGGAGTTTAAATAAATGAATAGTTATGATGCAGAAATATAACAATGCATAGAGTGCAGCACTATTCTCGTATTCAAGAAATGCTTTAAATTATCGATAGAAAAAGCTAAAGAACCCATTTAAAAAAATACGTACAGGCTCTTGATAAACAGAGCTGCTATGGACTTCTTTGCCTACCGTACCGCTTCTTCCTATTTACCACAGTACTGCAATCAATATAATGGCATTGATTAACAGTATCAAAAGTCTTTGAAAAATCAAGTAACATCACTGACTTGAATGTTTTTCATTCCCAACAGAAATTGTGGTGGAATTTTAATCTAATCTAAAAATATACAGGATGTTGCACTTCAAATATTAATTAATATTAGCACATGACGAGTTCTGCTTCTCATTAGACGATATCTCGTCTAAATCCATAAATAGTATCATCATTAGCCGAAACCACGCCCAAATCTTCGGACATATTTATCATTAGTTGAAACCTTTTCTAAGTCTATGAAGATGATCAGCATTGGTCGAAATTTGATCTCAATCCCTGAAAATAATCAGTATTAGTCGAAACCAAGTTTAAATTCTTGAAGATGTCTAGCATTATCAAAACCAGATCTGCATCTTGAAGATGTCTTGCATTCGCAAAAACCTTCTTCAATGATCATCATAAGCCAATTGTAAATTCCTGAAAATGTTCAGCATTTTCCGAAACTTTGTCTTAGTTCCTAAAGACTATCAGTATTAGCCGAAACCAGATTTCATTCCTTTCAGTTCACCATCATGATCGAAACATTGTCCAAATTTTGAATATGATCAGCATATACCAAAATTTATCCTAAAGCTTTCTCTAAATTCCTGAAAATGATCAGGATTAATCGAAACCTTCTCTACATTTTTGAAGATGGACAGCAGTAGCTTGAATCCCTGATGATATCTGATTTTAGCTGACACCAGGTCTAAATCTTTGAAAATGACCAGCATCACCCGAAACTCGGCCTAAATCCATAAAAATGTGTTACATTAGCCAAATCAAATTCTAAGTTCCTGAGATTGATCAGCCTTAGCCAAAAGCAGATGTGAATCCCTGAAGATCATCAGCCTTAGCCAAACTTTGCCTAAATCAGTGCAGATTGCCAGTAGTAACCAAAACTCTGTCCAAATGAATGAAAATGTCTTACATTAGTCGAAGCCTGAAGATTATCAGCATTAATCGAAACCAGGTCTATACCCCTAAAGATAATAACCACTCGACCAAACCAGGTGTAGATTCTTCAAAATGTCTAGCATTAGTTAAAACCAGATCTAAATCCTGAAGATATCTTACATTAGCAACAAATTTTATCTAAATTCCAGACAATGATCAACACAAGCCCATTGATTGTAAAACCCTAAAAATGATCAGTATTTTCCGAAATTCTTTCCAAATTCCTGAAGACTATCAGTATTGGCCGGAACCAGGTCTAAATCCCCTTAGGATTTAGCAAACCCCTTGTCTTAATTGCTGACAATGATTATCAGTATTGGCCGAAACCAGATTTAAATCACCTTAGGATTTAGCAAAACCCTTGTTTTAATTGCTGACAATGATTATCAGTATTGGCCGAAACCAGATCTAAATCCTTGAAGATGAGCAGCATATTCTAATCCTGAAAATGATCAGCATATGCCAAAACTTGGTCTAAATCCGTGAAGATATCTGACATTAAATCCTTCTCTAAATTTCCGAAGATGAACAGCATTAGCCGAAACTGGATCCAATTCTCAAAAAAATAATCAGCATTAGCCGAGATCAAGGCTCAATCCCTGAAGATATCTGATTTTAGCTGAAACCAGGGCTAAATCCTTGAAGATGATCAGCATTAGCTGAAAGTCGGTTTCAATCCATATACCTAAATGAGTTACATTAGCAGATTTCAATTCTAATTCCCTGAGAATGATCAGCATTAACCGAAACCAGGTCTGCATCCTTGATAATCATCAGCTTTAGCCAAAACTTTGTCTATATCCCTGAAGATTAGCCTAACCTCTGTTCAAATCTATGAAGATATTTTACATTAGACCAAACCTTGTTTACTTCTCTGAAGATTATCAGCATTAGTCGAAACCAGATCTAAATCCCTGAAGATGATTCTCATTACCCAAAATCTTGTCTGCTTCCATGAAGATTATCAGCTTGAATCGAAACCAGGTCTAAACCTCTGAAGATATTTCCCATTACCCGAAATCTTGTCTGTTTCTTTGAAGATTATCAGCATGAATCGAACTCAGGTTTAAATTCCTGAAGATGATTCTCATTACCCGAAATCTTGTCTGCTTCCTTGAAGATTATCAGCATAAATCGAAACCAGGATTAAATCCCTGAAGATATACCGCAGTAACCAAAACCTTGTCTAAAGCCTTGAAGCAGATGTCTTACATCAGACGAAAATTTTAATGATATAGCCTAAGTGGTCGAAAATTGACAGATGACAGAAAACATAACTTAAAAAATGGAGTAGTCCATGTGGTTGAAAATGATACGTCATGACAGATGCCATATATCAAGATTGAAAAATGGCGTAACCTAAAATGAAATCGCCAACGTGGTTGAAATGACAAGTGACAGATGCCATTAGTCAAAATTGACAGATGGCAGATGCCACGCTCTAAAAATGACAGCCCACTTCGTCTAAAAATGATAGATAACAGATGATATATTTCATGGGCGGAGTTTATTTAGTGGAGAGCGCACTGTTTGGCTTTGGCTTCGCGGGCAACATCACTGGAAGTATATTCAAAATTTTACTATTTATACATATATATGGATACGAAAATGCTTATAACTATCTTAAAGAAGCCGAGATAAAAATGAATTCGCCCACGTGGTTAAAAAATGACAAGTGACAGATGCCATTTGTCAAAATTGACAGATAGCAGGTATCACGTCCTAAAAATTACAGCCTACTTTGCCTAAAAATTACAGATGACATATGTCATTGGTGCAGTTTATTTAGCGGCGCGCGTACAGTTTGGCTTCGCGGGCAATATCACTGGACATATATTGAATATTTTACTATGTATTCATATATTATGCCGAGAATAAAATGAAATCGCCCACGTGGTTAAAAAATTACAAGTGACAGATGCCATTTGTCAAAATTGGCAGCTGATAGGTGCCACGCCTTGAAATGACAGCCCACTTCGTCTAAAAATGACAGATGGCATGTGTCATGGGCGCAGTTTATTTAGCGGCGCGTGCGCAGTTTGACTTTGGCTTCGCATATTCATATATATGAATGCGAAAATGCTTATAACTGAGTTAAAGAAGTCGAGATATTTTCATTTTATTTTTTAAATACAGAAGAGTGCATGCTGCACATCTTCCTAACGTGGCTGTGGGAAATCCCGCATGCCAACACACTTTAATATACAAACAAATAAAGGGGTGGGTTTAAAAGGTGCTAATATGGGGGGCGGTGAGGGGGAAGGGGGGCGGTTATATAACAAACGCCGGTTGCCAAAATAAATCTGCCGCTGCTGTACTGGCAGTGTTTGTCTAGCCCCGCCGGCTTAAGAACACTAATTGCCAAACTTGGAAAGTGTATTAAGATTATGCACGGCTTGAATCCGCGTTGCTCACCTTTCGCCCTTTAAATATTGTCAATTTGGCAATTTCCAAGTTCGGAGCGTTTGCTTACCTCGGGACCTTTGACGGGAAATGGTAAAAGCCACAGAAAATCGAGATTTATCGATATAGCAAAATCTTGGTTACATTAGGAAGATCTAAGGATCAGTAAATATTAGACTTATTGTCAAATTCAGGGAAGAGCATAAATTCCAGTCGCAACTTTCTCCCAAAAATTAGAAAAATTATTTTCCACAGGTAAGTTTAAGACTTACGAGTTCATAAAATTTTCTCATCTAGGACATCTGATTAGGGTAGAGAGAGAATCGAAGGAAATAGAGGAACTCAATAAACTCCTATAACAAAGAAAATCATTCATTTATTCGTCATTGGTTTCGGTGGCAATGACACTACCCAGAGACTTTAAAACTATGACTTTAAATCCTGACTTAATTCAAACTTAAATTTCGGATTTCATATTTAAATTTTAAAAAGTCTTAACTGAGAAATTATGCTTTAAAGTCTGGTTTCAGACTTAAATACTGAGTGGATCAGGCTTCAAAATCCAACCGAATTCAGTTTTTTATCTCTAATGTTTCATAAGACTTAATGAAAAAGTTCGATTTAGACGCTTAAATTTATGAATTCAATTTTGGCTGATTCCAGAGTTTAATCTTTAATATTTCTTTAAAACTGCGGTTTTTAAAACCCTGTCATACCTTAAAATCTAAATAGGCATTAATCAGTAAATTAATTCTTAACAGTCTGAACGTTAAGTATTTAAAGTCTAAATTAAATAAAGCATGAATTCAGGAATTAAAGTTGAATTATGACTTCAACATGTTTGCATGCAGAAGAGTCTCAAATTCGAAAATTGAAATCTGCTTTGACATTTCTAATTCTAAACTCTAACTTTAAGCGCTGAATTCAACCATTAAAGTCTGACTGAATTCAAACTTTAGTCTCTGAGGAGTTTTCCTTAAAAAAAACTTGATCGACCACTGCGATTTTGATTTAAATCTTACAGGCTTTACATTTTTAATTTAGGTTTCAAGACCTGAATTCAAAGCGATTTCATTTTAATCTTTTAGAGTATCAATTCAGACAATAAAATTTAAATCTAAATATGGGTGCACTCTGAATTAATGCATAAAATTGGGCTTCATGCTTGAACTTTAAATTTTTCCTCGCGAACAGTCTGAATTTAGGTTTTAAAGTTCGAATGAATTAAAATTTTAACTTCTAGAGAATTAAAGAAATATGAATTCGGAGATTACCTAAGTTTTGAATACAATTTTCAAAGCAAATATTCAAAAAAACATTCTGAATTCAGAGAGTTTAAATAAGACTTCAAACTTGAAATTCTATTACTTGAATTCAGAGTTTCAGGTCTAACTTAGGACTTCTAACCTATGAAATTAAGGTTTTCATAAATCGCACTGATTCACATACATTCTCTAGGCAATGCGTACAGGGTTCCTTGAGATTTTACAAAGATCTTTCAAACTTTAAACTCTAAATTCGGACTTTAAGGCCCGGATTCAAAATAGTTTACCCTCATATTTTAGGGTGCGGATTTAAAGACTAAAGGCTGAATTAAAAACTCTATTTTAGACTCTCAAAACTCTGATTTCAATTCAGGTTTTAAATTTTAACTGATTTAAAACTTTAATCTCTGATTTTCCTTAAGTCTGAATTCGAAAAAGCCTTATTTCAGATATTAAAATCAGAATTTACTATTTAAAGTCTAAATTAAATAAAGTCTGAATTCTGGAGTTAATGTAGAATTGTGGCTTTCATATGTCTGAATTCAGAAAAATCTCGGATTGAGACATTAATGTCTGAATTAACACGCATAAGTCTAAATTCAGACTTTAAGCACTGAATTCAGTATCTTAATTTTCCTTAAGAAAGACTAAAGTAGTCATTGCACCTTTTAAAAATACATTTCAGGCTTTATACATTTAATTCAGATTTTAAAGCTTTAATTGAAAATTATTTGGATTCAAACTTTTTAAATGACAATTCAGATAAAGTTTGAATTTCAAAAAATTCGAATACACTTTGAATTAAATATTTAAATTTGATTTAAGTTTACCTTCATATTTTAAAGTGTGAATTTTAACGCCAAAGCCTGAATTTAAACATCGTGAATTCAATTCAGGTTTCAAATTTTGGCTGATTTAAAACTTCATTCTGTTCTTTTATTAATGTGTTTTTAAAACCATGTCAGTCTTTAAGATCTGAATAGGCTTTAAACGGTAAATCGGTCCTTTTAAGCCCGAAATCGAAAAACCCTGATTTCAAACATTAAAGCTCGAATTTAGAATTTAATGTATAAATTAAATAAAGCATGAATTCAGAAATTAGGCGAATTGTGGCTTTAACGTGATTGATTTCAGGAAGATTTCAAATTCAGAATTTATTAGTTTAAAGTCTTAATCCAGACTTTAACTGCGAATTTCAAACTTTCGAGTCTGAGTTTTCATTAAAAAAAACATTTGAAAAACATTTTAGACTTTTAATTCAGGTTTTAAAGCCTCAATTGAATACAAATTTTAAAAGCACGAATTCACTAAACGTAGAATTTAGACTTTGAAGGCTAACTGTGACTTTTTAAAACCGTGTCAAGCTTTAAAATCCCGTTAGACTAGAAGTTAGACCTTAGAGTCTGAATTTAAAAAGATTCAATTATGACATTAAAATATAAAATCTAAAATAAATAAGGTCTAAATTCAAACTTTAATTTCTGCATAAATAGGACATTGTGATTTTTTAAAATCGTGTCAAAACTTTAAAGTCTTTAAGATTGTAAATTATGAAATCAGAGTTTAAAGGCTAATCTCGGTCGTTAAAATCTGAATTCAGTCTTTGAAGTCCAAATAAAGAGAGTCTGAATTCGGAGATTTAAATTGATATGAATTGGTATTTTAAGCTTAATTACGGACTTCAAGCGTGAAAGCCTGTCTGAATTCAAATTTTAATCTCTGATTTCTGAAAGTCCAAATGCATACTTGAAAGTCGGAATTGACAGATTAATTCCGGATTTCAAACTTAATTAAATATTTTTCAGCTACGTAAGATGTAACCGTATCTAATGGCATGACCTAAATCAACAATAGCTTTTGCTAAAAAAATAATTATCCTCTTTGTGGCACAATCAATAAATCATGGTACGCTCGTAAATGATAATTTTGAACGCCTCCGAGATTTCATTGATTCATCGTTCCTCTGGGTGACAATGACACTGCCCACACGTCCAGGTAATTTCACCATACAATAAAAGGGCTTGTTTACGCCTTTTGTGGTGGCAGTATTAGTTTTCTTGTCGCATTCATCGTTATACAATTTTATTCAAGCGTATAAATGAATACGTTACAATTACTAACTAGACGATGTCGTGCGCGTAGACACTATTGAATATTTTATTTAATAATTTTAACCGGAAGCTGAAAATCACTCACAATAACCGTGACTTGAAACCAAAAGGCTCGTTATAATATTTTTGAATCTCAATCTTTTCACACTGACTGTGCGGAAAGAATATTTCTCGCACTGAGTGTAGTTATTAAAAATGTAAACGTAAATTCTACAAAAATGCATTCCAATGTTGACCGATTTAAATAACATGGAAGGACCCGAATCGAAACCAACTCGGGCAATTTCTTTTCCAATTTCTTCCCCCTTGAGTGGCCGTTTTAGACGTTTAAGGGTGGAATATTTATGGTCCTGTAAAGTGGAGACGTCTGTTTTGCGGACGCGGCTGTCAATTGTCCAAAACCCTTTTTAAGAGTTCCAGTTACTTTTTTGTTCGGGGGGGCTGATTTCTTGTGCTTCCGATCGGTCGCCACCAAGATTTATCTTTGTTAGGGTACGGGAAGTTTTCCGCAACGTTTTCATTGGAAAAACAGTATTTTTTTATAGACTTTGAGGTTTTTTTTAACGTAATTTGCTCTTCTTGATTATGGTATATTTATGTAACTAACCTGCTTAAGTTATAAAATTTACCCTTTAGCGTTTAACTCTAGCGTTACGCGGAATAAATTACTGATTTGGTGACGAATAAGATGATAATTACTAATAATTGCCTCCTATAAGGCAGGCCAAAAAAATAGCCCTGTATGTTGGGCGCCAAATTTGGCGCCCAACGTGGGGCTATTTATTTAAAGAGAACTTTTCTTTACAAAATGTATGATTCTGATATACATTCTGTATGCCTTATTAGTTTAACATTAATAAGAAAATCGTATTGCAAATTTATATATTATCCGCTCTAGAATAAAGACAGTCACAAAGTTCTGGAGGGCAACATAAGAAACGTGATGATCAAGGTAGCCACCTGAAAGGGGCGCCTGATTTGGCGCCTAACGTGGGGCTATTTTTTTAAGAGACCTTTTCTTTACAAAATTGATGATTTTTATATCTGTTCTGTATGCCTTATTAGTTTAACATTAATATAAAAATCGTGTTGCGAATTTATATATTATTATCCACTCTAGAATAAAGACAGTCGCAAAGTGCTAGAGGACAACATAAGAAACAGGATTATCAAGGTAACCACCTCTAAGTTGGGCCCCAAATTTGGCGCCCAAAGTAGGGCTATTTTTTTAAGATACTTTTTCTTTACAAAATTGATGATTCTGATATCTGTTCTGTATGCATTACTAGTTTAACATTAACAAGAAAATCGTGTTGCAAATTTATATATTATTTTCCACTCTAGAATA
>MU184714.1:107745-121146 GCA_016904865.1 Pissodes strobi
AAGAAAATCGTGTTGCAAATTTATATATTATTTTCCACTCTAGAATAAAGACAGTCACAAAGTGCTGGAGGACAACATAAGAAACGGGATGATCAAGGTAACCACCTGTAAGGGGCGCCATATTTGGCGCCTAACGTGGGGCTATTTTTTTAAGAGACCTTTTCTTTACAAAATTGATGATTCTGATATCCGTTCTCTATGCCTTATTAGTTTAACATTAATAAGAAAATCGGGTTGCAAATTTATATATTATTAACTCTAGAATAAAGACAGTCACAAGGTATTAGAGGACAACATAAGAAACAGGATGATCAAGGTAGCCACCTGTAAGTTAGGCGCAAAATTTGGCGCCCAACGTGGGGCTATTTTTTTAACAATTTTTCTTTTACAAAATTGATGATTCTGATATCCGTTCTGTATCGTGATGCAAATTTATATATTTTCCACTCTAGAATAAAGACAGTCACAAAGTGATGGATGACAACATAAGAAAAGGATGATCAAAGTAGCTACTTACGGCCACCACAGTGTTATAAAAGCTAATACATCTTATGTAATACTAACCGAATGTATAACTAATTAATATGAATAAATGCTGCAATTGCAAGTTCACTAAACTTATTGACAATAAATAAAACAAATGAAATTATAAGTAATTAATTAAGAGGTTAATACACAATAATTCTTACCACAAAATGTAGAATCTTTTGTTGCTAAATGCAGCATATAATATAAAATTTATAACCTTTAATATTATCAAAATCAGACTGTTACATTATGTCAATTAACAGAAAACCGAACTAATTAAAGCCAAAACATTTAACTATTGCGTTACGCAGAATAAATTACCGATTAGCAAAGAGTAAGGTAAGCAATCCATAATTACTAATGATTGCCTGTTACAAAACAAGCAAAACAACTGGAAATAACCACCGAATAATCACTAATTAAAATAACCAAAACACGATCATGTTCCGTGCACACTTCCCGAGTTCACTAGGACGCAATATAGCCTAGCAATATCGTAGTTATAATATGTAAAATTTCATTGGGAAAACAGTCTTTTTGTAGAGTTTAAAATTTTTTAGACGCAATTTACAATTAAACCCTAGCTTAAATATCGGAGAGTAACAGTGGTTAAATTTTAGCTAGTTGCAATATGTTTACGTTAAATAGCTATATTAATAATTGCTGGTTATAAAACAAGCAAAACTGATAAAAATAACCACTATATAATCAATTACTAAAATAACCAAAACATGATCATGTTCCCTTCACACTTCCCGAGTTTACTAGGACGTAATAGCTGCTAGCGATATCATAATTACAATATGTTAAAACACCAGTGAAATTGAAAAGTTCGTCATAAATTAAATATGAGTTTGTTTTGATGGTTGATTTAATCCTTTTTTAACCTTTAAAAACCCTAATCAACCCTCTTTCTTCTAGGAAAGGTAAAGAAAGTCAAGGACTCTAGTGAATATGGAAAGACGTTCCCGAAAATCAATATAACCAAAGAAAGCAAACCGTCTAGGAATTAATTCAACAAGGTCCAGTTGCTCCAAGGAAAAGGTATGGAATACATGGATTGCACTAATTATCATTATTGACAAGCATGTTCTCGGTACAAAAATGGATTTTCAAGCTCCTGAAACCCACTTAATATTAAATATATATTTTTATTAGCCAAGTACATGTGTGATTCCTTCACTCTTTCCGGAGGACAATGAAATGCAAGGAAATTTTCAAACAGCTGGCCAAATCACTAGAACGAGAACGTAAATCGCTGGATTTTACCGTAATTAATCACAGAAATAGAAATATATCGTGTAATATGACCAATATATGATGATGCCATTCTCATGTGTGCCTTAATTTTGAAATTTAATCAACATGTAA
The DNA here is from genome assembly GCA_016904865.1 of Pissodes strobi. Classification (NCBI taxonomy): domain Eukaryota; kingdom Metazoa; phylum Arthropoda; class Insecta; order Coleoptera; family Curculionidae; genus Pissodes; species Pissodes strobi. Next base: position 109,645 of record MU184714.1, read on the forward strand.
ACAAATCCTCATGACAGTGAGTTTAACCGAATTCTTCTTAACAGAATGGCTAATGAAAAATAAATAGGAAAATGTTAGATAAAATTTAACTTTAATTATCAGACAAATATTCTGTTATTTTCTGAGTTACACAGAATAAATTACCGGTTAGGCAACAAGTAAGAGGAGCAATTGATAATCACTAATAGTTCCCTCTTGTAAAAGAAGTAAAACGGATGAAAATAACCAATAAATTATCACTTACTGAAATAACCAAAACATTATCATGTTCCGTGTACACTTCCCGAGTCCACTCGGACGCAATATCTGCTAGCATTATCGTAATTACAATATGTTAATTTTCATTGGAGAAACAGTCTTTTACTAGATTTTTCGAGACCAATTGCTAATAGAGAAACCTACTAATTAGAGCCAAAATATTTAGCTATTGGATTTCATAGAATAAGTTACCGGTTAGGCAACGAGTAATATGAGCAATCGATAATTACTGATAATAGCTTGTTATTAAACAAGCAAATCGAAGGGTCGGTCAAGTTTGCCCCCCGTATTAAACAAATTTCAAAAATAAATGAAGCATAATTTTGCACACATTTTGCACAATTTTGCACACCGCAAATAAAATTTTGCACACACACAAGGAAAACTAGAGCTGTTTTTTATACGGGGGGCAAACTTGACCGTTCCCCCCCGTCTGTTACAAAATTGAAAAGGTTTGATGCCACTCGATTCGGCAAATTTTGCACAATTTTGCTCACCTATTTTCAAACTTTGCACACTTTTCTGGGGAAAGTTATGAGGTGTTAAAAATTTGAATTTTCCCCCCCGTTTGTCAAAATGTGGAACAATTTTGATGCTGCTAGGTTCTACTAATTTTGCACAATTTTGCACACCTATTTTCAAATTTTGCACACTTTTCTGGGGAAAGTTATGAGGTGTTAAAAATTTGAATTCCCCCCCCCCCCTTTTGTCAAAATGTGGAAAAATTTTGATGCTGCTAGGTTCTACTAATTTTGCACAATTTTGTACACCTATTTTCAATTTTGTACACCTATTTTCAATTTTTGCACACTTTTCTGGGGAAAGTTATGAGGTGTTAAAGATTTGCATTTTCCCCCCCCGTTTGTCAAAAAGTTGAAAAATTTTGATGCTGGTAGGTTCAACTAATTTTGCACAATATTGCACACCAATTTTCCAATTTTGCACACTTTTCTGCGGAAAGTTATGAGGTGTTAAAAATTTCAATTTTCCCCCCCGTTTGTCAAAATGTGGAAAAATTTTGATGCCGCTAGGTTCTACTAATTTTGCACAATTTTGCACACCTATTTTCAATTTTTGCACACTTTTCTGGAGAAAGTTATGAGGTATTAAATATTTGCATCTTCCCCCCCGTTTGTCAAAATGTTGAAATCCTTTAATGCTGCTAGATTCAACTAATTTTGCACAATTTTGCTCACCTATTTTCAAATTTTGCACACTTTATGAGGTGTTAAAGATTTATCACAATATTGGCAAATTTTTAACACCTCATAACTTTCCCCAGAAAAGTATGCAAAATTTGAAAATAAGTGTGCAAAATTAGTTGAACCTAGCAGCATCAAAATTTTTAAACTTTTTGACAAAAATGCAAATTTTGAAGACCTCATAACTTTCCCCAAAAATGTGTGCAAAATTTGAAAATAAGTGTGCAAAATTAGTTGAATCTAGCAGCATTAAAAGATTTCAACTTTTTGACAAACGGGGGGGAAAATGCAAATATTTAATACCTCATAACATTCCCCAGAAAAGTGTGCAAAATTTGAAAAATGGTGTTCAAAATTGTGCAAAATTAGTTGAACCTACCAGCATCAAAAGATTTCAACTTTTTGACAACCGGGGGGAAAATGCAAATATTTAATACCTCATAACTTTCTCCAGAAAAGTGTGCAAAATTTGAAAGTTGGTGTGCAAAATTGTGCAAACTTAGTTGAACATAGCAGCATTAAAAGATTTCAACTTTTTTACAAACGGGGGGGAAAATGCAAATATTTAATACCTCATAACTTTCCCCAGAAAAATGTGTTAAATTTGAAAATTGGTGTGCAAAATTGTGCAAAATTAGTTGAACCTACCAGCATCAAAGTTTTTAAACTTTTTGACAAACGGGGGGGAAATGCAAATCTTTAACACCTCATAACTTTCCCCACAAAAGTGTGCAAAAATTGAAAATAGGTGTGCAAAATTGTGCAAAATTAGTAGAACCTAGCAGCATCAAAATTTTTCCACATTTTGACAAACGGGGGGGGGGGGGCGAAATTCAAATCTTTAACACCTCATATCTTTCCCCAAAAATGTGTGCAAAATTTGAAAATAAGTGTGCAAAATTGTGCAAAATTAGTTGAATCTAGCAGCATCAAATTTTTTCAACATTTTAACAAACGGGGTGGAAAATGCAAATTTTTAACAACTCATAACTTTCCCCAGAAAAGTGTGCAAAATTTGAAAATAGGTGTGCAAAATTGTGCAAAATTTGCCGAATCGAGTGGCAACAAAAATTTCCAATTTTGTAACATACGGGGGGGAACAGTCAAGTTTGCCCCCCGTATAAAAAACAGCTCTAGTTTTCCTTGTGTGGGTGTGCAAAATTTTATTTGCGGTGTGCAAAATTATGCAAAATGTGTGCAAAATTATGCTTCATTTATTTTTGAAATTTGTTTAGTACGGGGGGCAAACTTGACCGACCCCAAATCGAATGTATTGCTAGATAATCAGTTACTAAAATAACCAAAACATGATCATGTTCCGTGCACACTCCCCGAGTCCACTAGGACGCCTTAAATTAAAATGGTAATAGTGTAAATAGGAGTTTGTGTTCATGATTGATTTCATCTCTTTTTAACCTTTTAAAGCTCTAATCAAGTCCAAAGAAAGCAAACCGTTAGGAATCATTTCAACAAAGCCTAGTTGCTCCAAGAAAAAGATATGGTATACATTGGTACTATATTGCACTACACTTATTATAATTTCATAAATTTAAAGAGTCGTGAGACCACATGCTCCTGAAACCTGCCTAACAATAAATATTTATTTTCATTTAGGCCAAGCACATGTGTGACCCCTTCACGCTTTCCGGAGGACAATGAAACACAATGATATTATCAACCAGCTAGAAATAATTGAGCAATGATTATTCTTAATGGAAATAGTGTCAATTAGTACTATTCAAATACCGCTTCACATTACCAAGCATCCGCTCAGTAGATGTACATAATATTAATCGCTAACGTAAATATCGCGTTTTAAAGACCGAAATCAAACACATACTAAAGCCATTAATATAATTTACGAGGGGGATATCAGTACCACATAAACAACAAGCATTTTAAAACACGAATATATTAATTTTCAAAGGAACAAGATTGTTATGAAGTCTCTAAAGGAGCCCCGAATAGCAATAGGTCATATTTTTTAATTAGACGGGACCTCGATGACAAATATGGCATCTGTTTACCGTTTGCTTTAAATAGGTTTCCGAAGGTGCAATAATTTCAGTTAATTATGGTATTAATATTTTGACTAACATGATACTTATACTTTCATGATAAGAACATAGCAAATAATCCAACTCATCCTTGGTACCACAAGTATATTATGCCTTATTAAAGTAGGTACTCTAAGGGTACGATTTATTGTTACTAAAATAACTCGCATGAATATTTACTTGGCCAGAAGTACCATTTATTTTGCTTGATCTTTTTATATCACTTTATTATCATTTTATTATCTTTGTTTTGCTACAGTGTTAATATATTTTACATTATTTTTATTGCATTTCTCTTTATTTTGTTTTCATTTTATATTTTATATCACTTTATTAACGTTTTGTTTCTTTCTTTTTGTATTTTTTTATTATATTCCACATTATTTTCATGTAAATATTATTATTATTATTATTATTATTATTCTTTTTATTATTATTATATCTAGCTCATCATCGTCAGCTTCCTTTTAATTTTATTTCCTCTGTAATTTCCTCGTGTTAACAAATTTTCTTCTCATCAAAAACCATTTAGTTTTAACTCAGGGGGGTCCCATAAGGGTTTTCTTTTACGCCTGTTATCGTCTCTATTCTAGTCAATTCTAAACGCGAATCAGCCACCACAACATAATAAAACTCTTCCTTCTGGTGACCGAGCGTCGTCGTCCCTCGCGATAACCTAAACGGGACTATTTATGACAAGATACATGACCAAACCTGTCAATATAAAAGTAAAAAATGGCTCTGGGGAGCCACCCTTGACCGCCCCGGTCCTTTAGGGCAGTCGTTTACATCGAAACATAGATTTCCTTTCTGAAGCCATTAAATACACCCTTTGTGTGGTTTTGGCGTCGGTTTGTGAATTACCGAATTTATATTACGGTGTAAAACAACAATTTGAAGTTTCAAAGTTTCAGATATGGTAAGGTGCAAAATAGTAACTTGAATGGGCATTTACTTGGCCGGAAATAATATTTATTTTGCTTTATCTTTTTATTTCACTTTACTATCATTTATTACCTTGGTTTTGTCATTACTTTATTTTATTTCACTTTATTTTCATTGTACTCCTTTTTATTGTATTATTTCATTTTGCATCTGTGTTATTTCATCTCACTTTCATGTCGCCGTTTAACTGTTATGTTTATATTCAATTTTACTTCACTATATTTATTTTACTTAATCTGCTCTATCCTTTTATATCACTTTATTAACGTTGCGCTTCTTTGATTTGTTTTCATTTTATATAAGTTTTTACTTTCATTTTATTTTATTTCACTCCTTTTTTTACTTAAATCTAATTTGCTATGTGTCTATATAATACTTTATTATCAATTTGTTTATCTTTTTTGCAATTATTTTTAAATTTCACTTTTATTTAATTTTATTTCACTTTATATTTTATTTAACCTTATTTTGCATCTATTTAGTTTTATTTCATGGTGTTTAATTAGTATGCCTCGTTTTATTTTATTTCACTCCTTTTTTTACTTAAATCTAATTTGCTATATGTCTATATAATACTTTATTATCAATTTGTTTATCTTTTTTACGATTATTTTTAAATTTCACTTTATTTTTAATGCAATTAAATTTGTTTTTGTTTTTTTACTCAGCTTATATTTTTCTAAAATTTTGCATTATTTTTATAATGCGAAGCTTTATTTTCATTTTATTTCATTTTTATCGAGTTTTATTATGTTATATTTAAATTTATTTCACAATTGTTTTTTACTACTTTTCCTGCTCTATTTTTATTTTGCTTAAATCTATTTTGCTTTATTTTTTGAAGTGAAACTGCTTTAACGATGAAGTCAGAAGTCAGTGAAAATGAAACGCTTATCATAGTGAAACACCCCTTTAATTAAGCATGTTCCAGTTTAGTTAGATGGTTGAAATTTATAGGACACATAGCCGGGGTAAAATGAGGATCCCGTACGAAGACTGGACCCCGTACCCCCCCCCCCCCCCACGTTCGGCCAAGAGAGGGGGAGAAGAAGAAACTAAAATAATTAATTTCGGGAGAACGAGAAGAGCTACGGGGTGGAAATCCTTATGGTAGGTGCGTCTCATGGGGGGCTACCTTTGACCATATGGGGGGTGGGACTCTAATTTAATGGGAGATTTTTGGAAAAAAACGTTTTTTCCCGATATCTCTGCAACGGAGCCTCGGATCGACAATCTGACAAGCGTGGGGGGGGGGGGGGATTACACGCCCGACTTCCTTCCCCGAATACCCAAAAATTTTCGAAAAATTAGGAAAAAATTGAAAAAAAGTTAGTTATATAAAAGTATTATAAAACGAAATCAGAAGAAAAAATTTAACATAAAAGTTAGAGAAACGCGGTTTTCGGCGAAAAAAGGCGACGGACTTCAGCTACGAGGTCGGGGATGGCAAAAATGCTTTATGAAAAAAAAAACAAAAAATTTGTAAAAAAAGGAAAAAAAAAGAAAATAAACGTAAAAAAAAGATTGGAAAGTTAATAAAAGTATTATATAACGAAATAAGAAAAAAATCATAAAAAAAAACAAAAGATTGTTCGGAAAGTTAATAAAAGTATTATAAAACAAAATAAAGAAAAAAAAATATTAAAAAAAAATTAGAGAAACGCGGTTTTTGGCGAAAAAAAGTTAAAAAAAAAGGAAAAAAAGTGTCGAAACCGGGGCAAAAGTTGAGAAAAAAATAGCTTAAAAAAATAAAAACTCAATTCCTAATATCTCTTTCAGAAGTTTCACTTCAGTTGTGTGCTTATAAAGGTGAGGCACTTATTTTTATTTACTCTATTACCATTTTATTTGTTTTTGTTTTGCTGTTATGATATTTTACTCGACTTATATTGTATTTAACGTTATTTTACTTTTGTTTTTTGTTTTATATTATTTTAGTTTGCTTTTACTTTTTTGCGATATTATTATTTTTATTTTTTATCCTTCTATTATCACGTTAGCTGTCTCGTGCATAATAAAAAATAAGAAAATTTTGATCATCTATTAGTTTATAAGTAGGTGTGGCTACGGTTGAGTCATGCCCACTCTTACTCCACAAGCCCCTCCTCTGGGTATGCTTCGCTATATTTTCACCTTATTTTTATATGATTATTTTCTTTGTTTTATTTTATTTTAACTTATTTTTATTTTGCTGTTCTTTTATATTTTATCACTCCATTTGTGTTGTACTTAACTTTATTTTACTTTCGTGTTATATTATTAACTCTTCTTTCGCTTTTATTTTATTTCCCTTAATTTTTATTTTATTCAGTTTTATTTTCATTTTATTAAACTTCAATCCTCTATTAGTTTAAAAAATAGGTATGGCGACGGTTGAGTCAGCTCCACTTTACTGTATAAGCCTTTTCCCCAAAACATCTGCCTATTTTCATTCAAATGGGCTACGTATTGTTTAGGGCGTAACATTATGATTCCTTTTATTTTCATGTTTTTTGCCCACTTCTTTTTTATTTTATTTCAATGTATTTTTATTTTACCTAAATCTATTTTACTTTTATATCCTTCTTCGCTTTATTATCATTTTATTTATTTTTGTTTTGCTCCTCTTTCATCATATTTCGCTCTATTTATATTCTACTTAACTAATTTTATTTTATATCACTTTATTTTTATTATTACTTTATTTGTCTTAAACATAATATAAAATAATAAAATTTTAATATCCTGTTAGTTTATAAGTAGGAATATCGGTATCTGAGTCATCCCCACTCTTACTCCATAAGCCGCTCCTCCTTTCTTTAATTCCGTCCACTGCATACGCGCTAATCCAAAGCATCCACTAATTTTCGTCCACGTCAACTACGTAAGTTCGATTTATTTTCATTTAATTTTCATATTTTTAACTACTTTTCTTGTTCAGTTTTATTTTAATCTATTTTCATTTTATTTAAATATTTATTTTTTTTCCTCACTTTATTGTCATTTTATTTACCTTTGATTTGCTGTTATTTTCTGTTATTTCTCTCCACTTGTGATGTACTTAACTTTGCTTTATTTTTGTTTTATATTATTCCACTCTGTTTTCGCTTTTTTACAATTATTTATTTTTTCCACATAATTTTTATTGCTATTTTCATTTTATTTAATTTCAATTCGACGAGCAGCGGTAAGATATTAATATTAATTATTGGAATTAGGTCACATAGTCTAAGTCATTCATCAAAAGTTTCAGCGTCTGAAAGAAAATGATAATGATGTGAAATAACATAAAACTAAAGCAATATGTTGATGAAAAAACTAAAATAGAGTTAAGTAAAATATATGAAGGGCAAAATAGAGTAAAATATTATGAAAAGAAAGTTAAATAATATAAAACAAATTATAATCCACAATTTTAAATAATAAAACATAAAATAAAAATAAAACGCAAGTACCTAAATCACATGAAATAAAATGAAACAGAATCAAAATATACTTGAATAAGTTAAGTTTTATTTGTTACTAATCTTAATATTTTATTTGTGCCCCTTATATTTATGTTTGAATTTTTATTTTTAAACTATATTTTGTTACGTTTATTTTAGGTAGGTAGTGTTTTTGTAGTTTAGGTTTATATTAGTAGGTTTCCACTGTATGTACGCTTTATAATGTCTTTCGCTTTTTCTATTTTTGTAAATTTAACCACTCTGTTGTACTAAATAATTAATTTTATATTGTTGTACTTATATGTAGCTTCTATGCTAAATAAATGCTTTATTATTAATAAAAAAAATATAGGCAAACAAAATATATGAAAAGCAAAATACAGTAGAAAATAAAGCTAAATAACATAAAATAAATTAGAAGCTATAATGTTAAATAATGAAAAATATGATAAAATCAAAACAGAAGCAAATCAAATAAAAATAAATTAAAATAAAATAAAAAATCAATTGAATAATTTGAAAATATATTCAAATAAAATATAAGTAGAGCAAAATATTGTAAAATATTATGAAAGTAGAGTTAAATAATATAAAATAAATTATAAGTCACAATTTTATATAATAAAAAATATAATAAATACAAAACATAAGTAAATCAAAAGAAATTACAGTGAATTAAAATTAAAAAAAAAAACGAAGTAAAGTAAATAAAATGGGAATAGGGTTAAATGAATCGAAAATAAAGCAAAAGTTTATTGAAATCAGAGCAGTGTGAAATAAAGTTAAACAAAATAGAAACATAATAAAACAATAAAACTTAAATCTAATTTGTGTAAAAAAGGACTTTTAAAGGAGGAAATATTCGTACAAAGCATAAATCGTTTTACTAAAAATATACGAATAATTAATTCCTAAGTTATGAACGCAAACCTCTCATGTGAAAAGTCAAACGCATTTAATTATAGCCAGAATATTTAAATAAGAAAAGCTACGCCAATAAAACCAACTTAATTGCATATTCACAGGACGCGAAAATAGAAATCATGAAAAACATCATCAAGGGAGGAAATTTCCATTTTGATTTCTGAAATTTTCATATATTAATAGTAATAAAAATTCAATAATAATAACACGCTCCGATTTAAATACCAATTTTCCGTATTTTCCCGTGTCTAAAAAGTTTCAAATACTTTTGCGTTCTGAATTAATTTCCGGAATAAATTATTACTGATAAATTATTCAGTTCAATCGGACTTTCACGCGTCGGAAATAATGAGTGTTAATATTTGCAGATGAAGTTATAAGATTGTGCTTTTTTAGCGAAGCTTTAAAAATTCATAAATTCACTAAAAGCTCTCTAGGATTTGTTATTTACGGAAAAATGAAAATTACGTTCTACAAGCCTTAATCTAGCAAATAATATATCGTACTTGAGATATTTAGATTAAAATCCAATATCCTGCTATTTGCAAGCAGGTTTCCTAATAAGCCCGTGATATTAAATATTCGCCTTTTAATATCACCCGAAGTCTCAATATTTACTTAATATCGACAAAAGCAAAAAATTGACTCTTCTGAGGGCGCGACAGAACAAAGGAAGATCAAAGACAATGACGATGGGCGAGAGCCCAATAAATTTTATCATCAAGGAAATTAATTGAAAAATTCGGCGGGATAAAGGCGGGTTGTAAACACCGTAAAGATCGGCTTACCACCGGTTTTAATTAGTTCGTTTCTTGTTTTACCTTTGTTTCTCGCGTTCTTCTGTATTTCTTTAAATTCCTTGTTTGTACTCGTGTTCCTAATTTTCGAATACATACTATCCCGAAAATTATAAAATTGTAGGAACTTCATGGAAATTTATCATAGAATTCAAAAATCGATACTAGAAGATGGAACAACACAAGCCAATTTTTAACATTGGCGTAAGAACTAAACTATCTCGAAAAATACTGAATTTTTAAAAACTATATTTTACTCAGAACTCAAAAATCGCTGCTGGAAAATTGAAGTTTTCAATTTTGGAGCTAAACGCATTTTTCTGGGATTAATTAAAACCATTATTTTACCTTTACCTTAAAAAATTAAACGATATCAGAGAAATTTTGATACGTACATCAAACTTATAGAAAATTAAACTTAGAACTCGAAAATCAATGCCAGAAAATATAATATTATTTTTTTTTTCTAGAATTATCAATTTTCGAGAACAATGCATTTGCCAAGTATTGACCAAACCATTTTTTGGCTTTACCACAAAAAACTAAACAATATTGGAAAAATTCTGATATAGAACAGACTTATAGAAGCTTTAACGTAGAACTCGGATATCAATACTAGAAAATTGAATATGTTTGCATTTTTTTTGAATTTTCGATTTTTGAGATCAATGCCTTTTCCAGCGATTGACCAAAACGATTTATTAAGTTCCTTCTAAAAACCCAAAGGAGCTCGATAAATTCTGTAATATATCAGGCTTAGACGAAATTCTACACATAACTTGAAAATCGGTGCCATAAAGTTGAATACCATTGTATTTTTCTCGAATTGTCAATTTTCAAGACCGCTACAGTTTTCAGTATTTGGCGATACTGATTTTTTAAGTTTGCCTTAAAAAACTAAACAATTTTGAGAAATTCTGAAGTTCATATCAAACATCATCATCAATTTTCAAGACCGCTTCAGTTTTCAGCATTTGGCGATACTGATTTTTTAAGTTTGCCTTAAAAAACTAATCAATCTCGAGGAATTCTGAAGTTCATCAAACTTATATATAAATTTTTGCGAGAAAACTGAATGTTATGGAATTTTTCTCGAATTTTCAATTTTCAAGGCCGATGCAGTTTTCAGCATTTGGCAATACTGATTTTTTTAAGTTTGCCTTAAAAAACTAATCAATCTCAAGAAATTCTGAAGTTCGTCAAACTTATAGGAAATCTTATACAGAACTCGAAAATCTATGCGAGAAAACTGAATATTATGGAATTTTTCTCAAATTTTCAATTTTTAAGACCGCTGCAGTTTTTAGTATTTGGCGATACTGATTTTTTAAGTTTGCCTTAAACAAACTAATCAATCTCGAGAAATTCTGAAGTTCATCAAACTTATAGGTAATCTTATATATAGCTCGAAAATGTATGCGAGAGCACTGAATATTATGGAATTTTTCTTGAATTTTCAAGACCGCGGCAGTATTTGGCGATACTGATTTTTTAAGTTTGCCTTAAAAAAACTAAACAATCTCGTGAAACTCTGAAGTTCATGAAACTTCATCATCAATTTTCAAGACCGCTTCAGTTTTCAGCACTTGGCGATACTGATTTTTTAAGTTTGCCTTCAATCAATCAATCTCGAGGAATTCTGAAGTTCATCAAACTTATATATAAATATTTGCTAGAAAACTGAATTTTTAAAACCGCTGCAGTTTTTAGTATTTGGCGATACTGATTTTTTAAGTTTGCTTTAAACAAACTAATCAATCTCGAGAAATTCTGAAGTTCATCAAACTTATAGGTAATCTTATATATAGCTCGAAAATCTATGCGAGAGCACTGAGTATTATGGAATATTTCTCGAATTTTCAATTTTCAAGACCGCTGCAGTATTTGGCGATAC
>MU184714.1:135292-149261 GCA_016904865.1 Pissodes strobi
TCTAAAATTTCTTCTATTTCTTATATATGTCAGCATTTCTCTCCTCCATCAGCAGCAACAATTTTATCTCCTCTTGAAGCTCGTTGGCTATTTCTTCCTCTTCAAGCATTATCAGCTAGTGTTCTAAAATTTTGTCTATTTCTTATATATGTCAGCATTTCTCGCCTCCCTCGGCAGCAACAATTTTATCTCTTCTTGAAGCCCGTTGGTAATTCCTTTCTCTTCAAGCAACATCAATTAGTTTTCTAAAATATCTTCTATTTCTTATATATGTCAGCATTTCTCGCCTGCTTTAGCAGCAACAATTTTATCTTCTCTTGAAGCCCGTTGGCAATTCATTCCTCTTCAAACATCATTAATTAGTTTTCTAAAATATCTTCTGTTTCTTATATATGTCAGCATTTCTCGCCTGCTTCAGCAGCGATAATTTCCTCCCGTCTTGAAGGCCGTTGGTATTTCGAGAAACGTCAATTTATTTTCTTGAATTTTCTTACATTTCTTATATTTCTTACGAACATTGGCTCTTATAGCTTCCATCAACAGCAACTGCTACTTCTTCAAACACCCTCAATTTAGCTTGGGTTAGTTAGGTGACACTTTCTTATACTTATATATTGGGGCATTTCTCGTCTTCTTCAGCGACAACACGTTGTTGTTTCTTATCCCTTTAAACAACATCAACTTAATTTGGGTTAGTTTGGATTACATTTATTTATATTTATGCATTGTTGGCATTTCTCGCCTCCTTCAGTAATAATAATTTGCTTACACTTATTCATTGGAGGCATTTCTCGTCTTCTTCAGCAGCGACAGTTTGATCTGTTTTTGAAGCACATCGGAACTTCTACCTCTTCAACCAACATGAACATAGTTTGGGTTAGTTGAGATCTAATTTTCTTATGTTTATGCATCGGGGGCATTTCCCGCCCCCTTCAGCAGCAGCAGCAGAAGAAAATTTTTCGATTTATGAAGCATTCTGGCATCTTTACCTCTTCCAGCAACATCAATTTAGTTTGGAATATTTTTAGTTAGATTTTCACATATTTATACATAGAGCTGCACGTTAGCATATCTTACATCTTCAAGCAACGCCAACCTAGTTTGGGTAATGTTTTGTTATACTTATATATAAGAGGCATTTCTCGCTTTCTTAAGCAGCAACAATTTGCTCTGCTTTTGAAGCACTTTAGAATTTCTTACATCTTCAAGCAACATCAAATTAATTTGGGTTGTATTTTGTCATACCTATACATTAAAGGCAATTCTCGCTTGCTTCATCAGAACAATTTATTTTGTTTTTGAAGCACGTTGGTATTTTTACCTATTCAAACAACGTCAATTTAGATTAAGTTAGTTTGAGTTACATCTTCTTATACATTGAAGGGCATTCCTCACATTCTCCAGCAGCAACAATTTGCTGTATTTATGAAGCACGTTAGCATTTCTTACCTCTTCAAGCAACAAGAACTTGATTTGGGTTACATTTTCTTATACTTATCCATTGGGAGTTTTCTTGCCGTCTTCAACATCGAAACTTGTTCTATTTTTGAAGCACATTGGAATTTCTTACCGCTTCAAGCAACATGAGCTGAGTTTGTGTTAGCTTATATTGCATTTTCTTATATTTATAGATTGCGAGCCCCCTTCAACAGCAATAATTTTCTTTATTTTTGAAGCACTTTGGCATGTTTACCTTTTCAAGCAACATCAATAGTTTTTGTTACATTTTCTAATACTTATATATTGAATGTCATTTTCGCCTTCTTTAACAGCAACAATTGCTCTATTTTTTTGAAGCACGTAGCATTTTTGCCCCTTCAAGCAACATCAATTTAATGTAGAACATACATTCTTTGAATGCACTAGATGAGAAGAGGATCGAAACATGGGAGACGTGACTCCACAAAATGTAACAGAAAGGGTGTCAGAAAAGGAGGATAACTGGGAAGCCATATACAAGTTAGTCAAGACCATTAGGGAACACAAAGAGGGGACAAACATTTCGAATATCTTTCTTCTCCCTCACTGTCTAAGGCTTGGTCCAGCCAGGCGTGGTAATTATATGTAATGAGAAGTAATATGGGATGTGAGGAAGCAAAATGGAACCTGATTTGAATTTTTATTTGCCTCATTCTTGTAAGTGAATGTATCTATTATTTTCACCTCCAAAATCACCATATGCATAGCGTCATACCAGGAGTAGAATTTTTTAGAGCCAACAACTGGTTGTTACGTCAAATGAGTCCTGAAGTTATAGTACATTGTTCACCTCTTTAGCTAAAACATTTTTATCGCTCAGTATACCTAATCTATTATATCTAATACCTATAAATTGTCTCCGTAGTATATATCCTAAGAGTTAATTCGTCATTGTCACGAGGCACTTCGAATTGTCTTGACACGTCAGACGAAAATTATTGCCCTCTTTCGATAGAACAGCTCGCGAAAATAGAAAAAAATCCACAGGGGGAAATATATATTAGTGGAAGAGAGATCTGTCAGTGGAAACAACGTGTCTCGGAGATGTAAGATAAATACATCACTTGTTTTATTGATAAGTGAAGAGTATTTCCAACGTTTCTGTAAAATATATCCACCTGGCAAATAACATTCAGTTACACCTTGATAAGCTCTGGCTGCTTTAAAAAGCAGCTGAATTTCTTCAATTATTGAAGCTTTGAATTATGGCTTAATATTTACATAAAATAATTTGCAACCAGCTTTTACATCTGAAAACCTGCAGCTTCATTTTCCTATCGTTGAGAGCTATTAATTTTCATTTCCGCTTTTAACCACTCACCAAAAACAGTTTTAAATCATCACCCACGCATTATTCCAAGAGATAATAATTTCGCTGAAAAGTCCTCCCTCGTAAACCAACCGGAGCGCCAGTCCGGCCCTGTAAATAGTCCTGATAACCTTCGAAGAGATAGTATCCGGAGAATAACTAATAGGCCAACTCACCCTGATATCGCTAGTTATGGTTGCGTGTCACGCCAAAAGATAAATCCTTTGTATGCAGTGGTGGAACTGCAGGTTGTTGGCATACGCCAGACTACTATTCCAGTTGAAGGGAAGATATTTTGAATATGATGATGATGATGATGATGATGATGATGGTGGCAATGTGTGAATAACTCTGAAAAGCTGCTTACCTTAAGAATAATGAAACAATATGATGATGATCACATCACATTTTGATGTTCTAAACTTTTCACTCTTTGGGAACAATGCCAAAGAACAAGTAGCTGGCATGGATAAGACAGACACCAGAATGTTCCAGAATAAGGTTGTCGATCAAAAAGATGCTCATATTTTTCAGATGCATTATTCTCGTGGCAAGAGGACAGGATAGTTCGCAGGAAATTTGAAAAGGCTTACATCGAGCATTGGATTAATTAATAGAGGCTAAAGAAAGAGGAACGTCAGAAAGTATTATTCTGAAGATCAATTTCTACGTGACACCGCTTTTTATCTAATGTTGCAGCAGGTTAACATAGTTCCAAATTTCACATGTGGATATCTTGACTTTTCTGAACACAATGCTCAAGAGCACCAAATTATCCCAAAATAGCATTGTTTATCAAGAAAATATGGACTCAATTCTTGTGTCTGATCTGGTGTATTCCAGAGACAAAGAAAGATATTTTAAAGGTGATAATGATGGTTCAAGTTTCTATATCTCTGAAGTAATTTGATCAACAACAACATGTCTTAAAATAAAATCGACGACCAAGAGGATGTTGAGAGAATATTTGTCTTCCCTATTCGTCTACCATGTCTTATTATTTTAGTCCCAAATACAGGGAAACACAACACATGAGGACTTGCATATTTTGAAATATTTGCAACTGATGTATGATAAATACATGATAGTCACCGACCGATACCTGCAGTCAGTGCAACCTTCGAAAGAAAAGCCAAACATTTCATTTTCATATACGTACAACATTTAGTAGATTTAGAGCCTCCAAACACGCCACTGTCTGGTTATGCTCTACGCCTCCGAAAAGATAAGCACGGTGCTGCCCCTTTCGAGCATGATAAAGCAATCTGCAAAAGTGCGTTTGATGGATGTGGCTTATCACGTATAATATGGGAATGCGATAATGCCACATATGTATGTGTATACCTTAATACACGGCGTTCTCTGACACTTACTGTGCAGACTCTGAGGCAACACAGAGAATGATTGTAAATATTAGAGGGTGATTTATGATTTGTTGACCTGAAAAGTCGACAAGTACATTAGAACAATAAATAACCAACTCTTTATCTGTGGAAGGTGTGGGTTCGTGAACTTCACCAAGGCGTTTGATAAGATCTTTATCTTTAGGCAATGCGATTGTTTAGCAGATGAAGTAACATCACTCAGCATAATGAACCTATATTGAAAAAACACGGTCACCAGTACATCATATGCTAATAATTGTTCTTATGTTCTTTGGGGATCATGTTTGGATAACACTGGCAATAAGCGTATAGAAAACTTCAAAACTCGTTTTGTAAAGGGCATGAGGAGTTTCAGCATAGGATAGGTCATTCGACAACTTTCTTTTGCAGAATCATTAAAAAGTGGAGACCTTTATGTTTAGATGCATCCACACCCTGAATCTTAAGTGTTCAAATACCATCTCCATTCCAAATACATATAAAGTCCATCTTGAAGGGGTTCGTTTTTTATTATGTTCCAATGGCCTGGAATCCTTTGATATTCCGGATTCATTATCTACGACTAAGGAAGAATGATAAATTTACTGATCATGAGAGTCAAACCAACGCGTTTGTAACCAAACCAAAATAACATCAGCGCGCATTAATTCGGTCCTCGCCATCCTCAAGTGATATGGAGCGTCATCTTCTCCCTAACAATGAGGCAAGAAAGGCCAATGGCTTCTGGCGCTAGTAATGAAACGTCAATGAGAAATATTGTTTTATCTGACATTGCAATTATCATCATCTACATTTGCCTTGAAACTCTTGCTTCATTGTAAAATTATTAATATTCTTTCTCTTTTTCTTCTTAGTTTTTTGCCAACTCCTCTTCTGCCCCTCTTTATGCTTTTAAGCGCTATGCTATCATCCTGGATAGTCTGGAACACTGCAGACATGTAGCCGAGCTGTCTCTATTTCACAGATACTTTCACGGCAGATGTTCCCAGGATTTGGCCCGCCTCATACCGCCCGAACCCTGGCAACACCTGTCAGATGGTCGTGACAGACAGCAAGAGCGCACCAGTTCGTCGTACAACTGGAAACCCCTAGAAAATCGCTTTACAAGAACTCCTTTGTCTGGCGCACTGCATTACTGTGGAACTCACTCCCAGGACATCTCTTTCCCCCAAACTGCACCTACAACTATTCAAGAACCGTGTCAATTAACATCTTCGCACACACACCGCTCGTCGAGCGCCATAGGATCTCCCTTTAGTGTGTGTGCCACTGTTATAGAAAAAAAACCTGTCATAAAGCAATTAAACTATGCCTTCAATTCAAGATAATTATCGAGTTGCGCAAATTGCATTGCTTCAATCCCCTTCCCATCTAGAGCATTCAAAGAATGCATGCTCTACTACAGTATCTTTATTCCCACAATATATGCATTTGTCACTCTCCGCAACCTTGAATCGTTGTCTGTAGTTTTGGAAGCACTCATGGCTGGAAATTAGCTGGGTAAGATGATGGGTCATTTCTCCGTGTTTTCTTTTCATCCATGGCTCTAAGTTTGGTATGAACCTTTGAGGTCATATACCCTTTTACATGGTACACCTCCCTTCCACCAGAGTTTTAGGTATTACTAACAGTGCCTTTAGGAATGGGCACTCGCAATTCGTTACATTGGACACTCAGCAAGATGCTCATATGGACATCTCTCTTCATGTCCCTTGACTATAACACTACACCAACTAGCGTAAACAGTATTTTCCTCTTTTCCTCACACATATGATAGGGTTCTGCTTATATTGCCCATAGCTTTTCCTGCTTTTTCCTGACGTGCTGTCTTATTTTCATATTCCTGTCTTGGAAAAGTCCTAGATTCGTTATATGTTCCTCGCTTCTTATTGCCATGTCTCCTTCATAGTTCGACCCTGTGCTTGTTCTCAATCATTCTTTAAGATCTCCCATGACTTTAATTAATGTATCCTGTATCTCGTCGCGTATTTTTCCACTACCACTATTGCAAGTTCATCCGTATACCCGATAAGCATTCTAGCACTTAGTACTGCTATTCTAGGCCATGAGTCACTTGCTCCGGATGCACTTTTGCCTAGCTTCATCTTCTTCTGCAGTTTACTGACGGTTGGGTTCAGTTTTTATCGAATCGTATGCTTTTCTTATAACTTCTAGAATAGAAGAATATAATAGAATTTGTTAGAATACGATACGGCATTGCTCGGGCCCCACGTTGGGCGCCAAATTTGCAACACGTTTTTCCTATTAAAGTTAGCAAGCAAGTGAAGATTTTAATTAAAAACAAGCCTAACACCGGAGAGTCGTGTTTGCCATGCTCGGCTCCGGGAATGGAGTCGTAGAGTGTCACCAGTTCTTCCCAACTAAACAGGAAAAGCTCCGCTGGTGTTGTACGGGGTTGTTAGGCACGCTTATCAAACAAAGAAACTCACTCAAAGATCCCTGGAAGGGTAGTATTAGCACAATACAGAAAGTTGAGTCCACTAAGACTGCACTAAATCAAAAGCTTCTCGTCTCACCGAAGGGTATTTCTAGAAGAACAAAATCATCGGTTTCAGTCAATTTGCCTTTTTCCACTTCCACGGAATTAGGGAACTAACGTCAGATCAGAAAAAATGGTAGGGCCGTGAAATGCTTTACAGATCGATACGAGGAATAATTCTAAGATAATAAACGACTTAGTTCTCGTTTATTATGGTCGTAAAACGAAGGCGGAAGCCACAATTAATGAGCTGAAATTAAATTGTTCAAGAAATACTAGAGAATATTCCCCAAACAAAATGATAAACTTTTAAAAATCTAAATCGACAGCAGCAATTATAGGAAATAGAACATTCCTATTACCCAGTGCTACCAACAGTACCAACCGAATATTGCGAACATTGCAGCATGCCGCGTGGAAAGAAAAATATCAGAGGTCCCAAAAAGTTATCAAAAGTTGTGAAATATTCAAACCGAAAATAAAATATGAATTTCACGGATCTAATTAAGCTTAAAAGTAGGTTTTATTAACACATTTCTTAAAAATATAGAACGGTTTGCTGGCTGTTCTACGGTAATGTAATATAAATTAAGCAAATTTATACTAATAATATAATATCCTATTTTAGTAATTTGATCAAACCTAAGCGATCTGTGGTTCGCTTATGAACTAAAATAAATATAGTCACAAAGTGCCTGAGGGCTACATAAGAGAAAGGAATGATCAAAATAGCTACTCAAGGCCACAACAGTGTTATAAAAGCTAATACATATATATCGTTAACCTATATTAAGAATAAAATTAATTTAAATTAATAAATGCGGCAACCTTAAGCTTATTAACAGCAAATCGAAAGAGTAAATTTAGAAGTAATTAACCGAAGAGTATTGACCTCTTTTCAATAATTCTTACCGCATTTTTTTTTGCTAAATGCAGCATATAAAATGAAATTTTAAATATTTTACACTGGCCAGGTCAGACTGTTACAAACTGCATCTGTCGTTGGCGTCGTACGTTGTCTTGACTGTGGAGATCCTCATACTTTCTCGATTAGCTTAGGGATGTCCTTACTATTGATTGTCCACCCCTCCTTCTTTTCCTGTCCTGGGGTCTTGGTTTATGGCTTGACAGCGAAGCCTATGTACCAGTGGAGACTCCGACTTTCTGTTTCCAGTACCTTCCAGTATTTTATATGGTCCGCGATTTTTATAGTGTAGATCGTAATGTATTCTGACAAAGTTTGAGAGCTTGCCACGATGGAGTATTGTAACACTCCGATTTTGCCGGTGGCAAATATTTTGAAAATTTCATTTTAATACCGCATTTAGAAAAAGATGCTGTATTTTGCACTCATCGGTTTATTAATTCTAAATTTATTGATTCAATTTGCTGACAATTCGCTTGAAATTGCCGCTTTTCTTAATGTAAATTAACTATATTCTAAGTATAGGTTAACGATATATTTGTATTCGCTTTTATAACACGTTGTGACTATATTTATTTTAGTTGATAAACGTAGCACATTGTTATTTAGATAGCCTAGCTTGATTTATATTACATTACCGTAGAACGGTCAACGAACCGATTTATATTTTTAAGAATTCTGTTAGTACAGTCTGGAAATACGCTGCATTTGACTCGACAATCCATATTTTAATTCTGGTTGGCATATTTTATAACCGTTTGCGAACCCCATGGTTGCTGACCTCCAATCGCCAGCCGCCATTTCTGAAGATCGTTAGATCGTTTTGGGACCTCTGCTTTTAAATTTATTCACACGGCAGGCTGTAGTTTTTGTAAGGTTTGTCCCGCATAATAGATAGGGGCTATCCATCCGTGTTTGTCGATCTCGATTTAGATTTTTAAAGATTTATCATTTTCGTAGGAGTATTTCCTAGCATTTCTGTGATTTTAGCTCACTATTTGTGGCTTCCGCCATCGTTTATCATTCTAAATTATCTTAGAATTATTCCCTGTATCGAAATGACGGAGCATGTTTCCGCCCATCACTACTTGCTGATTTGACGTAGCATTTTATCTCGTAGTCAAATTGATGAAAACGAATCGAGAGT
Organism: Pissodes strobi; assembly: GCA_016904865.1. Lineage (NCBI taxonomy): Eukaryota > Metazoa > Arthropoda > Insecta > Coleoptera > Curculionidae > Pissodes > Pissodes strobi. The sequence continues at coordinate 144,038 of MU184714.1, forward strand.
TCTTCTGAAAGTACCTGTGAAGGCAAGAAGATGGTTTGCCAGGAGTGTAGTCTCAGAGACTCCACATTTAGTATGTGATTTAATTCAACTCATTTATTGGGGATATACTGTGGAATTTCTTGGTGTTTTGACACGACCGATTTTCGGGATCTCCATACTGTACTGGGTAAGCATTTTCTCTGGATTTCTTTTCTATTGCCTGTGGAGGGCGTGGACGCCATGACGCTTTTTTTTCCTTATTTCTAGCGGCTGTCCACGTTCGATAAGACCGAGGCCATCGAATCTCCCATAGGTAGACCTCACACACGATCGAGGTCATTATTGTTACAGTATTTTTTGCCTAAATTAATGATGTAATTGCTTTATCTGTGTTAACCTTCTTTTGGGCATGCTTATGCGTCCCATATGTTATCTTATCTACTCCATTTTATCTAATCTGAATTTTTATATTAATGTAACTTTAATTTTGATCGTATGGGGGAGTTTATATTTTGTTTTAGGGGTGATTCATCCCTATCTCTGTTATATGCAAGTTGTCTGAAACTTAGTATCTCTTTTATTTGCTGATGGGCATTGCAAGTCCATCGTTTTTTTTCTGGGGGAATTTGTTTTATAAAGAAGATATATTTATTCCAAGGGGCCCAAATGGTTTTTATTAATGTAAGGGAGCTTTGTCTAATGCGCACTGGGTTATTTCAGGGTTTTTCTGGACGGCCACAACTTTTACCACCTTTTTCCAGTGGATTGGAAGCAGGCTTTACCAGCACCATTTATCAGCCAATCTTGACACCAAGCTATCGAGACCTCGGCTAGATCTTCCCCTCGCCTCGGGGCCATCGAGAGGTAGTACCTGAGGTATCTATAGGTGCCCGGCGCCTCCACCAGAGTTCGACGACCGGATTTGGGGGTATTGTACAGAAGCATTATCTTCCATTGATTGGTTTGTTTATCTGTTAAATATAATCGCCATTAGTTTTCCTTTTTTTAATATAACTCAAACATTGACCGCCAAGCTCTGAGATATTTCATTAATTTTATTGAACAAAAAAATATTCACTGGTTTATCGGACCAGTTAATCTGATTGCTCTGAATTTTCTCTCTTTTTAATATAAGTCAAGCGTTGGCTCAATAATTTTATTCTTTTCATTCATTTATCGAGTAATATAACCGCTCTGAATTGCCTCTCTTTATAATATGATTCAAGCATCGACAGCCACGATTTGAATAGTTTTATTCTAATTTTATTCTTTTTATTAATTTATCGAGTCATTTGATTTAATTATTGTGACCGTTCATTGATACGTTATTATTGCTACATTTAAAATAGGTGCAGCTATTAGCGCACGCATACCCCGTTGTAATTAGCTTGGTTAACCTTAAAGTGATCACTTCGGTTAGCAGTATTTAGTGCATTTAGTTATAAGGCATACAGAACCGAGTATTAACACCAGAATTGGTCTCCGTACAATCACCATATTGTACATATTAGTAATTAAATTTAATAGTCATTTGACATTGTTCTGTCACTCACAACATCTCCATTTAACGTGCCATTTTACTCCAGATAGATTGTTGCTGTGTTTAAAAAAAAGAACTTAATAGCAAATATATTGTTCCTTAAATTTTAGATAGTGTTTTCTTGTAAGTTAAGTTAATTGATTAATTATTGATTTAATAAGGCAGCCTAGCCACCCTGCACAACACCAGCAGAGCTTTTTCAGTTTAGTTGGATAGAACTGGTGGCGCTCAAACGAACCCACTACTGGGGCCGGGCAATTGTAACACGACTCTCCGGGGCTAGGTTTTCTTTTTAATTGAAAAAAAAATCTTTACTTTCTTTTTAACGTGTTGCAGTATATAGCAGTAGTTGTAGTAATAATAGTGATAGGAGTAAAATGATGGATACCGACGCTTTGCGACTAGAACCAAAATCCCCTTTTTACCAACTCCGCAACAGCCTATCCATATTGGTCTTTCTCTCATTCTAAGCAGTGCAACTTGCCTCAGTCCAGGAGTCTTCGCTTCTGGATGGGGAGCCAAAGGTTTTCCTGCTCAAACGTTCGCTCAACAAACTCTTCTTCTTTCGAAAGTTGAGCATCGTTAAAGCCATTATGACCAAATTAACGTCAACGCGCATTAATTCAGTTATCGCCATCTTCCTTCTTATCAAGTGATATGGAGTGTTACCTCCTTCCTAACAATTGCGAAAAGGGAGACCAATGGCTTCTGCAGCGAGTAATGAAGCCTTGAGGAAAACATTGTTTTTATCTGACATTGCAATTACCACCACCTGCATTTGCGTTGAATCCCTTGCTTCCCTGTAAAATTATTAATATATTTTCTTCCTTTTACTTCTTCGTCTTTGCAACCAGCAGTTTTCCTGCCCCTCTCTGTGCTTTTACTCGCTAAATGAAGTAGTCGGGATTGGACACAGGTCTTCGAAGATTACTGAAGATAGTTTGTATAAAATGTTGTCCACAACGAAATTTTATATTTATATTACAAAAATCTGATTGTTCCAACATTCGGTTTTCTAAGGGCTATTACTAACTAACTGCTCCACTACCATTATAAGATCTGCAGTGTTGCAGTGTCCATTTATATACCATACAAAATCAACAGGCACGTCTGACTAAAGGTAATTTTAACGGTAATTAAGCCCTTCGGCTATTATTGTTAATCAAGGAACCGATGTTACTTGTGCTATAGGCTAAGGGGTGTCGAGATTTCACCCACTCTATCAGTTTTGATAATATATCGAGGGCAGGACTACCTGCTTTACATAATGACAGCAGAACTTAATTATAGCCATTCAAATGTTGTATCAATCTCGATTCATAAAAATTATTCGATTGAAAGATAATGAGCACGAATCTCCGAAATCGTCCTTGTCAATTAGGAATAATTAACTCGGGCGAATTCCCAACTAATAGGTAAGAAATAACCCTCACCGAACCGTTTAACATCGTGTCTGAACCACAATAGTTCCGGTGTCAAACTTTCCATACACATGCGGCAAGGCGACGACGGATTCTCCACTAATTTCCACTTTCAACAGATATTCCATTGATCTGACAACAACATGCCTACCCAACTTACACGTCCTTTTGATAGATATAGGCGGTTTCATTAGAGAAAGTCACATATATAACTGATATATAATAATGACAAGGGGATTGGGTTAGTTGTTGATAAAACTGTATGCTGAAACAAGGTGAATGAGCTTAAAGAGGACAAGTACATGAACATATTGCCTGACACGTCTATAGATCGCAATCTCGGATAAACTGAATTAAAATAGCCCAAAGTTTATTAAAGTGATTTATTGTTTAGTTGTTTACCGGCTTCTCAGGGGCTCTCCCGCGTAATGGTAGCATGATAGGGATTAATAAGTAAAATACTGATTTCCTTATTGTTCTGATGTGTTGTGATAATTTTCCAATACATTGTGCTTTGTGTTTGATGAATAGTGATGTGATAACTAGGACTAGGTGATAATATCTAGAATAGATCTCATAATATATCAAAGCTAGGTAAGAAAACTTTAAGATTGGTTTGTGGTATTTTTTTTGCGAGAGTACCTACTATCTACGTACTGGGTTTGAATTTTAATCTAATTAAAGGATTTGTAAGTACTCCTTTATTACCAAAATACAAAATCTTCTTCTTCTTCGTGTGCCTATACGAGTCGGATGTTGGCGACCATCTGAACATTCATAACTTTATCAACTGCTTCCCTGGACAGTTCTGTGGTTGACTTTCCGAACCAGACTCTTAGGTTTTTCAGCCATGAGATCCCCCTTCTTCCTGGTCCTCTGCTTCCGTACACTTTAGGATGCACTGGATGAGATGGTATCTATCTTCATTACGCATTATGTGCCCATGATACTCTAACTTCCACCATTTTACAGTGTAAAGGACCTCACGTTCCTTCCCCATGCGGCGCAGGATTTCCTCATTAGCCACCCTCTGAATCCAAGACACTCTCAGCATCCTTCGATACAGCCACATTTCGAAGGCTTCCAACCTCTTCTTCGTAGCAGCAGTCAGTGTCCACGCCTCCACTCCCTAGTACAATACAGAAAAGACATAGCATTTTAGCAACCTGATCTTGAGGTTTATGTTAAAGTCATGGCTCTTGAAGCACTTTGCCACCTTATTGAATACTGCTCTTGCCTTCTCTATCCTGCATCTGATTTCCTGCGAATGATTCCACTCTTCATTAACACAGGTACCCAGGTATGTGTATCTTTGTACTCTTTCCACACGCTTCCCATTTATAATTAGGTGGTTATCTGGGATATTTCTTTTACTGAAGATTGTTAGTTTAGTTTTGTCAACATTTATATCAAGACCATATTGGTGACGGCTCAGTGTGATTTGTATCATCAGGTTTTGCAGATCGTCCAGGTTATCTGTGAACACGACTGTGTCATGTACATATCTTATGTTGTTCAACCTCTGTCCATTCATGAGCATCCCTGCTTCACTATTTTCCAGAATCTCGCAGAAGACGAACTCGGAGTTTATGTTGAGACAATATGCATCCCTGTCGGACTCCTGGGGCAATTCTGACTGACTTTGGATCCTCCTGCGCACGGAGAGTGGCCTTTTGATTCCAATATAGGTTCGCAACAATCCTCAGGTCTCGGTCATCGAGTCCGATGTTCTTCAGCATCTCAAATAACTTTGTGTGTCGGACTCTATCGAATGCTTTTTAGTAGTCTATAAACCAGGCATACACGTCACAGTTAATGTCTCCGCAACTCTGGAACAACACACTAAAACACTGCTTCTCGGGCACCGAGCCCTCTTCTGAAGCCAATTAATCTTCACATAGCCGATAGATTCTCCTGTGAATGACTTTCTATAGATATCGCAAATTTCAAGATGATCGTAAAGCGATGAGTCTCAAATTTGAATTGTAAAGCAAAACCCGTAAAAAACAGTTACAATGGACTGTAATCCTTGACACTTCTAAAATTAATTTTTCATGAAAAACAAGAATTCCTTTCACTCACTAGAGATAATTCTCGAATTTTTCAGACCTTTTTTTATAGATATGACGATTTTCAAGACGATCCTAAAGCGATGAGTCTCAAATCTGAATTGTGAATCAAAACCAGTAAATCAGTTACGATTGACTGTAATCCCCGACACTCCTAAAATTAATTTCTCATGAAAAACGAGAATTCCTTTCACTCACTAGAGATCATTTTCGAA